>SMSQ01020851.1:259992-313566 GCA_019453375.1 Ctenoplectra terminalis
TCTCTCTCTCTCTCTCTCTCTCTCTCTCTCTCTTCTATCACGACATGTTTGAATAAATGTTCGTTCCAAATATTCAAGTCGATGGTTTACGTAGGTCATTAACAGTTGCCGCAAGTAACGACGAAGAAAAGGAAAAATGGTTGAAAGACTTGAATATGGCTATCGCACAAGTTGATGCAGCTCCAAAACTGTCGTATTTGAACTTAAAGTCTTGTAGTAAGTGTAATAATTAGTAAGATATTTTCAGTAGTTACAGACGTCGAGTAGAATTGTTGTTTGTGAGATATCCAATCAAGTTTCAGGTTCAGCCGATGAAGTGGGCGATGGCGTTGCTTTAGAGGCGGATAGAGGAAGTTGCGGAGGTGCTAAAGCTTCTCAACGAATCAATACGACTGTACATATTTGTTGGCATCGAAACACGAGTATCAGTAACAGTGATCGATTGCGAGCATTTGAAGTAAGTGCAAATTCTTAATGGACGTATCGAAGAAAACGCAATGGTATATTTCATTCCAACACGTATGTGTATGCTGTACTTGTTTGTTTTAGAACCAACTCAGTGGATTTCTATTACGGAAATTCAAGAATAGTAATGGTTGGCAAAAACTTTGGGTCGTGTTTACCAATTTTTGTTTGTTCTTTTACAAATCACACCGAGACGACTTTCCATTAGCATGTTTGCCATTGTTAGGATACATCGTGAATACTCCGTCAGAGAAGGATGGTATCAACAAGGATTTCGTTTTTAAATTACAATTTAAAAATCACGTTTATTTCTTCCGTGCTGAGAGTGACTACACATTTGGACGGTGAGAATAATTCGTAAAAGAATTCGGTCAAAAGTTAATCTTTCAAAACTCAACTGACGAAACGGAAATGTTTTTTAGGTGGATCGAAGTGATTCGGAGCGCTACACAGTAAAGCCAAATGTTAAGTTGCTTTAGCGGTAAAAAAGGATGTTAGGACTCGTGTTTTATAGCTTAGTGAAACGATGTAAGAAAATGGTTGAACAAAGTAACGTTATACGCCACGTTGTTTAAAACTGTTTTCCGTTTTACGATATAACGTTAAAATCAAGAAATCTCAACATATTCAGGGAAAACCTGTGTTAGCGGTAAACTTATTAAAACTTTGCGGCCTTATTCGAGGACTGAAATAAAATTTATACATTTAAAATTGTAATCGACAATCAAATCAAAATCATATATACATATAAAGTGGAAAGACTGTTTTTCATAAAGAGATTGAAACGGAATGTTCTGCATAGGGAAAGCATTTGTTTCGTGTTCATTTCCAAGATCTGTTATTCGAAGAAGCTTCGATGTCAAATTATAATCGAATTCTTATCGTTGTCCTTGTACTTTGACGACTGGTGCATACTTGAAGATGCGCTTAACAAGGGCGATAATTGGTATGTAAATATAATTACATAGATCTAAGCGTATCGCGCGTTGATTTGGAATTTATATGAATCTGATGCACGAATTCAAATGTATTTGGATTGTCGATAAGAATTTGTTATCTATCGCTGAAACGGCAAAGCTTCGACATCGATGGTGAAAAAGAGTTAGATATTAACGTATAAACCTTGGACCAATTTTATAATAGAATTTCTTTAGCGATTCATGGTCTTAAAAAAAGACAATAATTTTGTTAGCGTACTAGAGTTTTTTCCTCGTTATTAAATCAATATTAACGAGAAATCTAGAGAATTTATCTCTCCCTATCACTAAGGATTTTATAATTTAACAATTACCTTTTGTTACGTATTACCGTGGCTCTTTCGAAATATCACCACAGTTGGATTACACAAAGACTGGCTATGCGAATTTATTTAACAAGAAATGTTTATACATCATTGGTGTAATCAATTGTACCGAATGCCTGTATTTATAACGAAAAAACCTTTGCAATAATACCAATTACACATATCCACGTGAATGACTCGTCGACGCGAAAAAAGAGAAGTTCGTATTTTAATGGTTATCTGTTTTTTTAGTTACGACGATTGTTTTGTTATAATATAGAATTTAATTATATATATATATTTATATATATATATATATATATATACATAAAAAAAAAAAAAAAAAAAAAAAAAAAAAAAAAAAAATAGAGAAAAAGATTAGTTTTATATTTGAAGAATCGTACGTACTATAATCGTGCATTGAACATGCAGCGTCTCTTCAATAGCTTTTCAAAATACTCGTGCATCTTGCAGAGAACCATCATTTAAATTGCCAAACTGATACGTTTATTTGAAAACAGTTGTATCTTTCCCGATTTGAATATGATTCATAACGGTAATTGAAAATAAGTCGTTATGTAACATTATGTACTATTATTCCGCAATAAACGTACATTAATACTTTTAAATATTTTGTTTATTAATTACGATAACGGACACTGTATTGAAATTTGATTGTTGAAACACCAAAGAATTTTTATATCTCTCTGTAATCTTGATAATAAGTTCCAACCTTGTAAATTCTTTAGATATTAATTATAAGAACGAAATGGTCCTAACATATTCTTGGCCTTTTTCAGATTAGACGAATTTTCACTGAACTTGCACGACTTTGTAAGTAAAATTGATCTTTCGTATAAATCATTTTTTTTTTTTTTTGTTTTTTTTTTTTTTGTTTCAAGTTCACCGTTTACTATACCTTTTATAGGAGATCGAGAGAAAAAAAAAGTTGTCCTGCGTATCTGAGTATTTGCTCAAAGGATAATGTGGAAGTAAAAGATTTTTTTAGTTGCGTGAAGAAAAAAGCTGGAAATACCCATAATAAAATTGCAACGATTGCGAGTGATATTCGCTAATCGTTTCCTTGGTATCATCATAACTGATTAACGATGGATAATCCTGTTCATATTAAATACCATAAGTGAAGCTGGTTAAACGAGTCTTTAACATGAGAATTGCGAACGCAAACTATCCTTATGCTGAGAGTAAACGATAAAATCGTGGTGCTTTGGCAATCGCAAAATGAACAAAGTCGTTTTTCCACGAAATACACTATCTGAGTGCATTGTTAAAAATGCGTGGTAAATTGTATAACGGTAATCGTTGTTATATATAATCGATAGAATGTTATTAGATTTGGGTCAATGTCTAAAATACAACTCTCGGGGTTATCGGTGTTTCTGTTCACGCGTGTGTAAAGTTTTCCCGAAGCGCGATCGCAGTTCGATGTGGTTTGTTCGCCGGTTAATCAATCATGGCAACGATTTTCTATTCGACGAAGCTTCTCCGGTGACGCAACGAGGCTCGCCTTATCGATCTTCAAAAATATTCTGCATCGTGCTACATGATTGACATTGCGCGAACAGCAAAGCAATCGTTGGAAAAAAAAAAAAAAAAAAAAACGTGCGAAATTTCCAATGACGTAACACGGGGCCGCTAACTGGTTTTACCGATCGTTATCTTTAAAATTTTTCTCGTTTCGATCGGGAGATACCCTGCTACTAAAATGCGCAGTGCAACATTGTTACTGTCATTGTTTTTGTTGCAAGATAAAAACAGCCCCGAAATAATAAATAAAAATTGAAATATTGTTAGCAATGAGTTGGACGTATCTACGAATTTCAATTGCCGTATAAATGGATTTATTAAAAAAACGTTTAGACGAAGGATATGCGAGAAAGTACGAAGATTCTCGTTTGTAGTTACGTAGCTTCAAGGATTTTGAGGACGATACGACACAGATATGTAAGATAATTCTTAAACACACGTTCCTTCGTTTTATTCCACTCAACGAAGTAATTTCTGATCGTGTCATATAAAGACGAAAGATTTACGAGCAACAAGAATCGAACTTTCGCTAAAAACGAAATAAAGAAAAAAAAAAAATGGTAAGACGTTTTAAAATCGACGAGAATCTTAGAGTTCAACGACGCTTATTCGCTCAAGGTAAAAGAGACGTGGCGAATACAGGATTCGATGATTAGACGCGTTACACTCCATCATCTGTTACCTTAGCCTTGGCCAGTAGCTGTTTTTTTGCCCTCGTTGTACCGTTTCATAGTTGGATCAGCGTTCGAAGAAGCGGCAGTGGTTACAGGAAGAACGGGAAATTAGAGTGGGAGAGACGATATAAAGATGAGTGTCTTGCGAATGATCGGAATAGAAGAACCGATCCGACATCATGTGGAGATACCGAACGATCGGGCATTTTGCCTTGCTGGCTCTCCTCTGCGTTCACGCGGAAGGTATTTTTTTTTAAACAAATACTTCTTTTTTTACTGCTTATCAAGTTCTGCGCGCTGATCATTTTTTCCCGATGATCTTCATCGACAACGTGTGTCGATTTTTTCTTTTTACTCTTCTCATACTGTTCGTAATCGTAAACGTTTCGTTACGACGATCAATCGCTTTACATAAATTTTCTACTTTTTCGGTTCTAAGAACGTATCATTAATTTATTAATTTTTTTTTAATCTATAAATAATTTTTATCTTTGTTTCGCGACCACCCTTTAATTTAATAACCATTTTTAATTAGTCGATCGTTCGGACTTGGGTTGCATCGCAAATAATAGTAGAATGCAAATCGTCGAAGTTAATAATTAATTGTTCACAATTTTTCGCATTCTTTGCTAATCGTGAACTATTTATCTGAAACACGTAATTAAAAATTTCGAAATATTTGTATAGCTGCAGAAATCAGAGAGAAACGTCACTCACATGGCGAATCTAACGAGCCGGTCGCACTTAGCGGAGCAACCAACTTGCTCAAGTCTCTCGCCAGCGGTGGCCTAGGTGGATTAGGCAGTGGATATGGTGGAGGATTCGGTGGAGGATTTGGCGGTGGTGGTGGAGGTGGAGGAGGAGGTGGTGGCGGATACGGTGGTGGCGGAGGATTCGGAAGTGGAGGTGGATTTGGTGGCGGCGGCGGATTAGGTGGTACCAAGGGAGGAAGCGGTTGTCGTACCGGAGGTTGTGCAGGCTCAGGAGGTTCTGGTGCTGGAGGTGGAGCAGGCGGTGGGGCAGGCGGTGGCGCCGGAGGATACGGCGGTTCCGGTGCTGGCAGTGGTGGCGCCGGTGGATACGGTGGTTCCGGAGCTGGCGGTGGCGCCGGAGGATACGGCGGTTCAGGAGCTGGCGGTGGCGCCGGAGGATACGGTGGTTCCGGTGCTGGCGGTGGCGCCGGAGCTGGCGGTGGCGCCGGAGGATACGGAGGTTCCGGTGGTAAAACTGGCGGTTGCAGTGGCGGTAGCTGTGGCGGTTCTGGAGGGTATGGTGGCTCTGGCGCTGGTGGTGGTGCCGGAGGGTACGGAGGTGCTGGCGCTGGTGGTGGTGCCGGAGGATACGGAGGTTCCGGAGCTGGAGGTGGAGCCGGAGGATACGGTGGTTCCGGAGCTGGTGGTGGCGCCGGAGGATACGGTGGCTCCGGAGCTGGAGGCGGCGCTGGAAGATACAGTGGCACCGGAGCTGGAGGTGGTGCCGGAGGATACGGTGGCTCCGGAGCTGGAGGTGGCGCCGGTGGATATGGAGGCTCTGGTGGCGGTGGTAGCGGTGGTTACGGAGGTAAATTTTGTTGGATAAATTAAGATCGAATTGTTAGGTTTCAGCATGGATAGTAATTTTTTTAAACGATGGTTTGAATTTTATTTTGAAATCAGGATCAGGATCGACTGGTGTAACAAAGACCGGAGGTTACGGTGGCGCAGGTGGCGCAGGTGGTGCAGGTGGTGGAGCCGGAAGCGGTGGGTATGGTGGTGGCGGTGCTGGAAGCGGTGGATACGGTGGTAGCGGAGGTGGTGGAGCTGGAAGCGGCGGTTACGGAGGTGCTGGAGGAGGAAGTGGTAGCTGTCCTGGTGGCTGCAAAGGTGGCTACGGAAGCGCAAACGCCAACGCCAATGCCAACGCCAATGCTTACGCAAGTGCGAGCGCTAGCGCTAACGCAAACGCTCTTGCTGGCGCTAGTGCGACTGCAAATGCGAACGCAAATGCTGGCGCCGGGGGTCTTGGAGGATTCGGTGGATACGGCGGTCATGGAGTCGAGTAGGTTTAATCACTTACACTAATAAATAAGGCCGAATAATATCTCTGAAAGGAAGAGTCGCGACCGCGGATATAAGTAAAGTTATTTATCGACTCGTTCATCTGTTTGGCTATTTGTTCGTCTTCGATACAGCTGGGTATACAAATAATTCAACGATTGAGTAATTAATTCAACGATTACTATTGAATTAGTCTGTTCTCCCGTATGGGCGATGTCAACGAGGGAGTGGATAAGAGCGGCACCGTGGATAAAGCCAAGGGTGTCTACAGCAGCAGCTCGGCCAACCTCGATTCTTCCGGGAAAGGAACGTACAAAGTATCGGCTGGCAAAGTTGTTTAAATCGTTTTGCTGAAGAAAATTAACAACAAGATCGATATCCCCGACCGATCTAGCGATGTTCATCGTTTCGAAGGCGAGCCAAAATTTCATCTATAATGTCAGACGTGTAAGGATGCGAAAGATTAGCGCGATTCACAGCAGACGTTTGTATAGATATCGATGAAAGATGTACAGATTGTCCTTTTTTTCTACCCACGCTTAATCCTTGTTTTTCCAATGATAAATAAAGTACGCGAGCAAGCCTTGCGTTGGAATAAACCTCTCCACTTTGAAGGACCAGCTTTGCATCATGTAAATTATGCAGTTCGAATAAACGATTGATCTTGAAGTATTTACATACTAACGGAGTTAAAACATTACCAGACACACCCTTTGTATATCTTCGGAGATAAAGTCAACGGAACAATTTTTTTAATCCGAACTTTAGTTTCTTTTCATTTTTCTCAAATGAAGAGAGCAGTGTTTCGAACGGTAAAACGGTAGAATCTGTGTGGCAAAATAAATGATTTAAATCATTTTTAAAACGATTTTGTATAAAAAAAAAAAAAATATATATATATATGTATATAGTAATAATAACAATGCGTTGCAGGTTTATATGACTCGTTCGATAAAATCATGTTTTCGAGGCTATTGGCTACAGTGACGATATACGTAGTTAATTGTAGATTCGTGATTCTCACTTGTCAGTGCTGTTATGAATAATTTATAAGCTAACGTACACATCGTGTAAACGGTTATCTTCGGTATATATCGGTGACATAACTGGTATTTCCATATACACGGTATTATATTTAAATCCATTAGTGCATCCGTGACGTTTCTCAGTATTCGTGTCAAAGATACTATTACGCGGACAGTTTTATTATTTACCACGCTTGTTTTGTTTCGTTGCGTCAATTTATCGTAATTCAAAGTATCTACGTTATTTCATCGCGGTATTAACTTTGTTTCGTTGCTATAGCTTGCTAAAAATAAAGTAGAAAAAAAAAGCTTTACCTTTGAAGCGATTATTGTTATAACGGTGTTTAATTCAGACGTTAATAACTGATGACAGGCATGAATATATTTAACAACAGCTAACAATGCTTCGGGCAATGCTTTAATTCAACGAAGGCCATTTCTTGGTTTTGATAGATAATCAATAAGTAACAGTACGATTTTATTTTTATCGATTCTTTCAGCTTTTTTAACAGAAACATTTTAGGTTCGTTCGGGAATGTGTTCGATTCATCGATTATATCATTATCTAACGAACATCAATTCATAGCGATCACCGCATAATAATAGTAGTGTAATTGTTTCGTGGAACTGGCTTTAATTGTTCGTCAATTATTGAGGCGAACGTGCAGGATTGTGGGTGTGAAAAAATAATCATTCTTCTTGTACAAGATTGTATCGTAAACGTCGATTAAGTAAAATAAATTATCGGTGAAAAGTACAAATGAAGCAAAATAAAACAATCATTTATATACATCGCTTGCGAACGACTGAAATTAAACTTCATCTAACGATGATAGCGTCATTTTTTCGTCGATTATCCTTTCACAGGAATGGATCCGGCACCTGCCCAACCTGAAATGACCATTTTATNTGCGTTGCAGGTTTATATGACTCGTTCGATAAAATCATGTTTTCGAGGCTATTGGCTACAGTGACGATATACGTAGTTAATTGTAGATTCGTGATTCTCACTTGTCAGTGCTGTTATGAATAATTTATAAGCTAACGTACACATCGTGTAAACGGTTATCTTCGGTATATATCGGTGACATAACTGGTATTTCCATATACACGGTATTATATTTAAATCCATTAGTGCATCCGTGACGTTTCTCAGTATTCGTGTCAAAGATACTATTACGCGGACAGTTTTATTATTTACCACGCTTGTTTTGTTTCGTTGCGTCAATTTATCGTAATTCAAAGTATCTACGTTATTTCATCGCGGTATTAACTTTGTTTCGTTGCTATAGCTTGCTAAAAATAAAGTAGAAAAAAAAAGCTTTACCTTTGAAGCGATTATTGTTATAACGGTGTTTAATTCAGACGTTAATAACTGATGACAGGCATGAATATATTTAACAACAGCTAACAATGCTTCGGGCAATGCTTTAATTCAACGAAGGCCATTTCTTGGTTTTGATAGATAATCAATAAGTAACAGTACGATTTTATTTTTATCGATTCTTTCAGCTTTTTTAACAGAAACATTTTAGGTTCGTTCGGGAATGTGTTCGATTCATCGATTATATCATTATCTAACGAACATCAATTCATAGCGATCACCGCATAATAATAGTAGTGTAATTGTTTCGTGGAACTGGCTTTAATTGTTCGTCAATTATTGAGGCGAACGTGCAGGATTGTGGGTGTGAAAAAATAATCATTCTTCTTGTACAAGATTGTATCGTAAACGTCGATTAAGTAAAATAAATTATCGGTGAAAAGTACAAATGAAGCAAAATAAAACAATCATTTATATACATCGCTTGCGAACGACTGAAATTAAACTTCATCTAACGATGATAGCGTCATTTTTTCGTCGATTATCCTTTCACAGGAATGGATCCGGCACCTGCCCAACCTGAAATGACCATTTTATGTTTCAGGAATGAACTTTTCGCCTATTTCTACAAATATATGTGTATTTAATTTTCAAAAGTTACTATTAGCGCTGCTGCTGGCATAAGCGGATGCACCGCTGGATGACCAGGAACTGCTTCCAGCTTGACTTCCTGCGTTGGCTCCACTGGAAGCCCAACTTCCGCTGTTCGCTTGTCCCAAAGTTGCATCTGGTGCTGAAATATAAAAAGTAGTTTATATCTGATTATACATCGATTGGAATTTTAGATTTACATAGTGTACGAAAATAGTTTTCGAAATAACGAAATAACAAGCATTGATAAATCAAAGATTACGTGAAAGATGATGACTGTATTATGTTTACCTAAACACACACACACACTTTATATATATATATATAAAGTATGAGGCTATAAAATGTTAAGGGATTACGCAACGTCTGTTAACGCGTATGTTAAGAGAGCGGAAGCTACTCGATGGGATCGACGATTGCCATTAATTAACAGCCCGTGCCTCTGATTTATGTTTTATTGTGAGGGAGACTTCATTAATCAACCGGTTGCGTTGAATCTTTTGCTTCGTTCGACAGTGGACCTTGAAGCGGTTTCCCATCTTATGGGAGTTTACGTTCATTTAATTGCTACATTAATCTTGATCTAAGATTTCTGTCCTTTAATCTTTCGCGATTCGACGCGTACTTTCCGTTCCACATCGAAAAGTCAGAATTCGCGTAACGATGTTGTAATTGATACGATATAGAATCTCGGTGCGTCGTTATCACTATTGTCATTCTGAAAATTGTCGTTTATATTTTCTGCTGTGTCAAGCAAACGTTAAGAAAAACACGTAAGCAAGATAGATTTTATTCGAAAGAAGTAAACATACCCCTGGGACCGGTATACGAGCCAGCCTTTGAATTGGCGTAGTTAGAAGCTTGCGAGCTACTAATCGCTCCAGAGAAGGCGCCGCTGAAAGAATTCCCGTTACCGTGTCCACCTTCCTCGGGCAGACTTCCAAATCCTCCTGTGCCAATTCCAACCCCACCTCCGCTTCCCGAGCCACGATTTGTCGCGGATGGATTTTTCACGCCTGAAAAGCTTTCGTCGATAACTGGTTTAGAATTCCAGCTCGAGCCAGGATAATATGTGGAAGAACCGGAAGGACTCCCGTTCGTTTGAACCGGTCCATTGTTGCTAGCGCCTGGAATAGGAGATCCGCCTGGAGTTGGATCAGCAATGTCATCGATTCCTATATCTCCTCGCGTGGCTCCTGATCCACCGAGGAAAGGATTATCTTTGCCGATAGGTTTCGCTGTATCTTTTCCGATCGAAGACGGGACGTTGTTGTCGTTATAGTTTGGACCGGTGCCCGCTACGGAGCCAGCGTGGCTCCAAGCTCCAGCTCCTGCGATCGCACCAATGTTTCCTGGTTGCACCGTTCCCTGCAGGAAAGGATTTCCATGGCCGACCGGTTTGCCGATGGTTGTTGCGATTGGGCCACCTAAAGCAAATGTTATTTAGAATTTTACAAGGATACGAACGAAATAATTTCTAGCTTTTTCTCAATAAATAATTACCAGCACTGGGATTAGGAAGTTTTCCGTTTAAAAACGGGTTCCACGGATACGATCCTGCTCCTCCTCCGGGAATTTTATTCACATTTCCAGTCTTGTCAACGTACGTTGAACTCGACGAACTTCCTGGACCAAATGCACAACCATTGGTTCCAGGTGTGCAGCCATACGGCCCGCTTGCAGTTCCTGCAGGAGTTCCACCAAATGGTTGACCATTCCTTCCAGGAACAACTGGTTGGGAATTTTGCGAGAAATCGGGTGAGTACGTTCCAATGTCTCCCGATGGTCCGGACGTCTTGTTAATGTCTCCGGGAACTTCGGGTTGATCGCAGGGTTTATAACCTGGAGATCCACTTGGATTCGTTTCTCTGCTACATCCGATTCTATCTCCGCAACTTTGAGATCCGCTCGTGCAGCCTGTACTTGTACCTCCCGATGGTGATTTTGTTGCGTCAGTACCAGGACTAAATTTGTCTGGATACTGGGCTGTTACTGCGGTGCCACCATAAGGACCAGGCTGGTAAGAGGGTTTCGTTGTTCCGATACCGTCGTAAGGACCAGGCTGGTAAGAGGGTTTTGTTGTTCCAGCCCCACCGTAAGGACCAGGCTGGTAGGATGGCTTTATCGTTCCAGTACCGCCATAAGGGCTAGGCTGGTAAGAAGATTTTGTTGTTCTAGTATCGGTATAAGGCGTGCTTGGAGTTGTATGTGGTTTAACGCCCCCAGGACTTCCTGGAACAGGATTTACGTTAATGTAAAAGATCTTGCTATCTCCATTGTTGGACGCATCGTGACCCAAGGTTGATCCTCCGCTCGCAGTTGTACCAGTAGATGTACTTGCACCAGATGTAGTCTTGTCGGGTGCTGCCTGTGTTGGATACGACCCGCTTCCAGTATCAGGTTTCAAAGATCCTCCTTTGACGCCGGTGTAACTTGGTTTCTGTGCTCCATAAGGACCGTTTCCGTTTGGAGAACCTGGCGTCGCAGAATTTCCAAACGGAGAACTATTAGGATGACCAGTATTGAGACCGCTTCCAGTAACCGAGCTCCCTGCTCCGGCATAACCCATGCTCGAACTTACGGCGTTTGCCGCACTATTAGTATTTTGAGGAATTGTCGAACGTTCGGAACTCCCGGTATTTACAGAGCTTCCTGGAGTTGGACCGAGAGGTCCTGTACCGGGTCCGTATCTGGTCTTGCTTTCCGACGATCCACTTCCGGGATGTTGGGCTTGTACCGCGATAGGACCATACGATGGTCCAAAAGAATTACTTTGCTGTGATCCAGTTCCGGGATATTGTCTTTGTCCTTGTCCCGCAGTTGGTCCGTTCGAAGGTCCGACAGGATTGCTCTCTGATCCCGTTTGCCCAACAGGTTTACTATCTGCACAATTACCATACGGGCTTCCGGAACAACTTGTCGAGTAATTGGGAGATGCTTGTTTTTGAACGTTTCCAGTGTTCGCTCCAACAAACGGTACCGGAGCTTGTTTCACAGGACCAGCACCGTTTGAATCTAAATTAAAAATTAATCGATTAAGTTTTCGTATTAATTCGGTAAACAAGTTTTAGGTATTTATGGGGTTAGGTACTTTGTATTCGAATACGTTCAATAATTGTGGTTAACGTGTACGTTGGTGTTCGAAATTCACTCGGGAAAATATGTTGCTCGGACGAGCAACGTTAAATTGTCATGTTAAGCGGGACTTAAAAATTGTAGCTAACCTTGAGCACAGCCAGTGCCAAGTTGATAACTGCCGAAGCATCCAGAACCTGTTTCGGGTCCATTGTTCCAAGTTCCACCGAGCGGACTCGATGCGCCTGTATTGGCCGAACTTTCAGGGCCTGCGCTCCAACTGCCAGAAGGATGAGAACCCGTTCCACGCGGTGAACCACTGTATCCTTGATTCCAGCTAGATTTCGGCGTAGTTCCAGATCCAGTGTCCCAGCCTGGTCCGGATTGTTGATTCGATGGTTGGACGGGACTAAACGTACCACCGTTTGAAACTGGATACGGTTTGTTCCATGGAGAACCTGAGAGCGGGCCTCCAGTTTGCGGATATCCTCCTTTGACCGGCGTTGCCCCACTTGCCGCATTATTCCCGGTATTCACAGTGTTTCCAGTCCCTGTGTATGGTCCTTGATCGATAGGATTAGGTGCTCCTATCTTATGTACGCCCGGATGCGATCCTCCTTTCCTTCCATGTCCGTGATCGTGGTTGTGGTTGTGGTCATGTTCTCTGTACTGTCCATCGTCTCCGTCGTAGCAGTCGTCTTCCTCTTTTTCTTCCGGCTCGGATTCTTCCTCGTCTTTTTCCCAATAATCATCGTCTTCCCATTTGCATTTCGAACAACCGCTACCACGGTTTCCTTTGATTCCGCTGTTCGGTTGATTATTACCACCGTAGCCAGTATTGTCGTAGCTACGGATTCCTTTGTGTCCGTCGTGGCTCCCGTCGGTTCCAGGAATACTTCCAATTCCAGTAAACGCGTTCGCGTTACTCAACGCGGATGCGCTTGCACCTGCACCTGCACCTGCACCTGCACTTGCGGATGCGGATGCGGATGCGGATGCCCTGCCTGTTTTCAAGATTAATTAAAAAAGGTTAGCAAAAACCTCATCGATTTTTGTGTTATATTTTTTGATACGATACGTACTATATGCTGAACTGTCGTGCGCTCCTAAAAACAAAAGATTCAAAAAGTTCGGAATAATAAAAAATAATAAAGAAGAAAACCGAAGAAAAATAAGGAATAATTTCGATTACCTGAGCCAACAATGACCGAANTGAAAAATAAGAAAAATAAGGAATAATTTCGATTACCTGAGCCAACAATGACCGAAGCGATTAGAAGAACGAAGATCGAAAACCGGATTGTTCCAACTATCCCGATCATCCTAAGATTATCTNATTAAAAAAGGTTAGCAAAAACCTCATCGATTTTTGTGTTATATTTTTTGATACGATACGTACTATATGCTGAACTGTCGTGCGCTCCTAAAAACAAAAGATTCAAAAAGTTCGGAATAATAAAAAATAATAAAGAAGAAAACCGAAGAAAAATAAGGAATAATTTCGATTACCTGAGCCAACAATGACCGAAGCGATTAGAAGAACGAAGATCGAAAACCGGATTGTTCCAACTATCCCGATCATCCTAAGATTATCTGGTACGGCTGAATTCTTAGTTGTTCGGCACGAGCCTCGAGTCATTGCGAGGTGAATCTCGATTGAATACTTCTACCTGTATATATAAGGATACCCCCGATAGTGAAAGGATGAATCGCGTCCGAGCATCATCCCCGGCCGCGAAGATTTGCGACCGAATGTGGGTGGCAATGAGTAATAATTGTTCAGCTCTTTCTACCGGACGAGATTCGACGCGACACTAACATAAGTACGCTGAACGACTGGTTTTAGCCGGCCGGCCGGCTTCGTTGCGACTACGTCATTCGGCTTTAGGAGTTTCCACGAGATGCACTATTCCCCTCACGTTTCTTCTAAAGGGGAAGGAGTATCATGCAAATTGGAGCGCAATCTAGCCAGGCTTCTTTCAAATTTATGACGCGACGTAGAATTATTTGTCGCGATGCTTGGCATTCTTTTCCAATGATGTTGTTTTCGTTTTCTACGCTGCAGTTTGGTCCTGTCGCTCACAATTAATCGCTTATCGACTCTGTTCGTTTATTTCATGTAACGCAATGTTATTTGTTGTATAAAAGTTACGAGGAAAGAAGAGAGAAGCACGAACGCGCAGAGAACCGTAGGTGCGGTGACTTTGATGCTCGATCAAGAAACGAGCTTTTTCCTAGCCAAGTTTCGTTTTGCCTATTACGATTTACAGGTGGAAATTGAATCGAATTTTCTAGATCGATAGAAAATTACATTCTTCTTTCTAGTATCGTTATACGGATGATTTCATGCATCTTCTGGGAATTCTAGGGAAGAAAACAGACGATCATTGTGTAATTGTTATCGCATGATTGAACAATTATTTATAGATCGGACGCTTTGTTAACGGTGTTTTTTCAAACGTCGATATCCTGGATAGAAGATCGTATCAGAGCTGAGAAAAACCACAAATCTACAATCGTTTATCGTTTTTCGATCAAGATGATTATATGATTTATTTAAAATTTATTCAATTACAATTTCCGTAATACCGGTTCCATTGAATAAGTATTTAAAATTTTATTAAGTATCTTCTACACGACGTATTAAATATTTTTTACACGATTTACAGATTTACAGATTTACAGATTATATACAGCTCGCTTATTGTTGGTATGGAAGTGGCGCTATAGCTCGTTTGAATTTCCCGGCTGTCGAACGATATGAAAATCGATAGTCGTGTGCGGTATCGATTGTGCCGATCTGACGCCGCACCTCGCAGAGAATGGTACATACTTTGGTGACGCACGGTAACGGGTGGTAAAAATCTTCCATGGTGGAGTTTTAATTTCGTTCATCGGTGTATTTTGAGCGGGTAAGTTTTCTCGATTCCTTTCTCAATCCCTTTTATTTGAACACGTTGCGAATACGTTCTTCCATCGAGGTTATTTTGTGTAATCGAATAAACGAAATGCAAGCAATTCGGACATTCTAAAAACTGATACTCGCGCGTTATTCGAATATTTTGTTCGAAAAGTTATAGATAACCGATAGCCGTGTAACCAAGCGTTTCCACACAGATTTATCCATTTATAAGATGTAGTATGGAGAAAAAAAAAATATGATTGAAAATGCTGATGGGTCATGTGCCGAGAAATACGTATGTTCCAATTGCCTACTTAACCCCTTCCCGATGTAGAACGATTCCAAAATGTATTGTCAATGTTTGTTAACCATTGAAATTTTGTAAACCTTTCTCGTACTTTATCTATTTAGCATTTAGTCCTTTCGTTATGGGCGATTCTGACGATGAGTACGATAGGAAAAGGAGAGATAAGTTTAGGGGGGAAAGAACGGAGTCTTACTCGAGAGAGGGTCGTCGAGATGATAGAAGGAGAGACGATTGGGTGGATAGGTAACTATGTAATTTATAAGCTTTAAAATACTTGTTGTCTGTAAATAAAAATATATCGCAAGGGAAGATATTTATTTTCGTACGAACGGTCTCTTGTAGTTTTAACGATAGCGATTATTGCAGAGAATGGTCCAGTAGGCCTAGACAACGTCCAGACTATAGGGAGTATCGCGGAGGCGGAGGCGGAGGTGGTGGACGCGATAGATACAGTCCTGCTAGATCCCAGGAAATGGTACCTCCTATGAAAAGAATGAGAGCAGACTGGGACGATCGACCGAGATATGGACACGATTATTACGGAGGTGGCGGAGGTGGCGCGACCACCTGGGGTCCAGACCATTATCCGCCTCCCCATCATGGCAATCATCACTATGGAAACCATGGTAACAGTAGCAGGTTCGTATTTCTTATGTTATTTTCAATAGAGATCTTCTTTTTTTTCATTTCTTTTTTTTCTTTTCTTTTTTTTCACGCCTTTCTTTTATGAATTTGTTTTTGATTTATAAACAGCATTGTCATGAGAAAAAGAGGTTGCGTTGTAACTGTGCAAAAGAGGAGTCGATTGACTCCAAGATTGTTAGCCCGATTAAGGTAGCGCTTAAATGTTCTAACTTCTTTGATTAATTGTGAACCGTCTGGTGTTTTGTGCAGCCGAGAGGTAGCTGGTAACTTCAGCAATTCCAATGTTGAAACTCAACCGCCGATGATGTCTTTCAAAGCATTCCTTGGAACTCAAGAAGATTCTATTACAGATGAGGAAGCTATTAAGAGATATAATGAATATAAATTGGAATTCAGGAGGCAACAGTTGAACGAGTTCTTCGTTGCACACAAGGACGAGGAATGGTATATTTCGCTTTTTAACCCACTAATAATATTCTCGAAATTGTTCGTACGATACATCGAGAAGCTCAGTCGTACTTAAATGTGGATATAAAAATAATTAATTTCTACAGTGGTTTTGATTTTTATTCTCGTTATTCTCGTTAAAGTGTAATCGATAAACTTAATCGATATCGTCGTGAGACGATTGTGCGTTGCGTTTGTTGCGCGAAAGTTTTGTCCGCTGTAGAAAATAATCTTTTAATCCTAGCGAAACAAATGAGTTGTCTGTTCAGGTATATATGCGCAAAGTGCATATGTACGATGAACAGAAAAACGCGAGGGTGTAGTAGCTTTATAATTTTTGCTAAATTACAGACACAATTTTATCGGTAATTGCAAGCAATATGACCAACTCTGTCTATCCCTACAGTGTACAGCCAGCAACATCTTATGTCTTGGGCACAAGTCACCTCGCTCGTTTATTTTTTCGTACGATATTTTATGCATTTCGCGTTTCGCGCATCGCAGAAGAATCGAGGTGTTTATTAGGTAGTTAAACAAAAATGCGAGCTGGGCGCGCAAAGCCCAAACATGCTCGTGGTAGGCCGCGTTCTAAACCCGTTTAATTATTTCTGACATTCAAAAGATATTCTATCGTTACAATAGACCTCTGAGTCGACGAGCAAACTGAATGCGAGTAAAAATATCAGACTCTTCAGGTGAGGCTTCATTCTGTAACTGACAATGTTGACAGTATAAACTGATAATTTATAAATAATCGTCTCGAGGAAAAGGATAATGTTTAGTCACGAGGTATGATTCGCTCTAGATACGGATAGGAAATGTAACAATTATTGCTGTATTCTATTAAACACCTGCCGCGATAAAGTTTCACGATTACAAAAATATCTTTATGATCTATTATCTTTTCGATTTCGAAAGGTTTTAATTAAAAAGCACGCTCCTGCTTATGTGAACGCTCATATTCTCGGTATAATTATTATATTGAAAACTTAGTAGAATTGACTACTGTTTATTATAAGAATATAATATATAATATATAATATATAATACATAATACATATATGAATTCATACAAACATGTGTGTGCGCGTGTGTATTATATATATATATATACTATATATATACTATATATAACGATAAATCCACAAATTGTACGTCTGTTTGCTTTAATCGACAAGAAATTCATTTCGAAAGTGATTCTAATGTGATACGTTTTATCGATTGCTAGGTTTAAAATAAAGTATCATCCAGAAGAGTCAGTGAAGAGAAAGGATGAACAGGTGGCAGCTCTTAAGGTACAAGTTATTCATTTTTCGAACGTTTTCTCTAAAAGATCATCCGATTCTATTTTATTCTACATTCTTGCTAGAAACGTGTCGAGGTGTTTTTGGAAATGCTCGAAGCTGGAGAAATAGACAAAGTTTCTGTTGATGCCGAACAGGCTGATGCCTTGTTGCACCTATTAGATGCGGTGGTTATTAAACTTGAGGGTGGCACAGAAGAAGATTTACAAGTTTTAGATGTAAAGCCAACGAATACACTTATATCTAAGGACACGGTCAAAGATAAAGAGGACCCACGGAGTAAAATTGGGATTGATAAAAAAGTCGATAACAGGTATAGATTAAAATTCGTTGAAAAGAAAAGAAAGAAAGAGATATGCAAAATCGACCGTTATCACGAACTTTTCAGCGATGCAGATAAAGTGGACGAAGTTTCTCGAACAGATAAAAATTTAAAAAATGGACAGAACACGGCAGACTCTGAAGTAAAAAGCTCGGAAAAGGACGATACTTTGATAGAAGAGGCTGAAAAACCGGAAGAAAATATAGAAGAAACAAAAAAGGAAGATGATACGGATGGCACAGGTATTTTGTTTCATTTGTCAAACAGTAAGTGTTTGAAACATTATTTTGAGCATTGTTTTAATGTTATTAAGTATATTGATATACGATATGACAGGTAAACCAGAGGAAATTAATTCTAAAAAGAGGAAACGAAGTGACAGTAACAGTAGCAGCAGCAGCAGTAGTAGCAGTAGTAGTTCCTCTGGTAGCGATAGTAATAAAGCAGATACGCCGAAAACTGAAACACGTAAGTTTCGATAACACAGTTATGTTATAATTGGGAATTATGACTGAATTTTTGTCCAGATATGACTGAAAAAATGGATACCAACAATGAAAACGCAGATGCACAGGATAGTAAAGGAGACGATCGAGAGGTAAAAGGAGACAGTGAACCACCAGAAACTAAAAAGTCTGCTATGGAACCGGAAGCGGTGATCGATCTAGCTAGCGAAGATAAAGAAAAAGAACCTAGAGCTTTGCATAAGACTAGTAGCATCTTTCTTCGTAATTTAGCACCTACGATAACAAAGGCAGAAGTTGAAGCGGTTAGTTATTTTTCGTTATAGATATATAACATGGAAATAAAGTCCGGACAGATAATCATAGATGTACGAATAATTAATACAAACAGATGTGTAAACGATTTCCTGGATTCTTACGAGTTGCCATAGCTGATCCTCAACCAGAAAGAAGATGGTTTAGAAGAGGATGGGTATCTTTCGAAAGACAAGTAAACATAAAAGAGATATGTTGGAGCTTGAACAATATTCGAGTAAGTTAACAAATAATTAAAATATACGTTAATAAAAGCAGAAATTGCATTAATTTAAGAATATGAAACAATTTCTCTAGTTACGGGACTGCGAACTTGGTGCTATAGTAAACCGAGATTTATCGCGTCGCATTCGCACTGTGAACGGTTTAACTTCTCATAAACAAATAGTCAGACACGATATTAAATTGAGCGCTAAAATTGTGCACAATCTGGATAATAGAGTTGGTTTATGGAACGAAGAAAAAAGAGATGACAGTACGCTTAAAGACGACGAGAACAACAAAGAAAATAAAAGTACTCAAAATGTACACGAAGTTGAGCAAGCTGTAAGATGTTGCTTAATTTACACGTACGGTTAACATTTTATAACAACGTCTTTGAAATATCATGGCGTATGTTTTCACAGGCATTTGGATTGTCGTCTAAAAATCCAGTATTGAAGAACATAACCGACTATCTAATAGAAGAGGCATCGGCCGAAGAAGAAGAATTACTTGGAATGTCCGGCGACCAAGAAGAGGGTCAATTAGGAGGCGATGGAGATGGTCCGATCGAAAGAGATCCAACATTGATCAAGGTACATAACGTGTACATAATCATAAAATACAAAGGTTTATTTGGTGCTCTGAACGTGTATTTGTGTTTTCAGGTGTTGGATAGATTGATACTTTATTTACGAATAGTTCACTCGGTCGATTATTACAATCACTGCGAATACCCAAACGAAGATGAAATGCCAAACAGGTGCGGAATAATGCACGTCAGAGGATCTCCTCCGACCGCTAAAGTATCTAGCACGGAATTGTCGGAATACTGTCGTAATTTTGAAAGCAAAATGGCAGCATTCTTACAACCAGTCGCAACCTTGTCTCAAGAAGAATTCGATAAGTTGGGCGCCAAGAATGCTGAAGCGTATCCTTTTTTTTTTTTTTTTACGTACAAATATGTTTTATGCAAGAATTATTGTTTTTTTTTTTTTTTTAAACATTATTTACTTAACCTTTCGAATCAGTGAAGTTGAAAAATTCGTTCAAGCTAATACCCAGGAACTATCGAAGGATAAATGGTTGTGTCCACTTAGCGGGAAGAAGTTCAAAGGACCAGATTTTATCCGAAAGCATATTTTCAACAAACACGCGGAGAAGGTATCGGAGGTGAAAGCAGAAGCTGAATATTTCAATAATTACTTGAAAGATCCAAAGAGGCCACAGCTTCCCGAACATCCAGGAAATAAAGCACCCCCGAGAGAAAGTTTACGCGAAGGATTTACTCCTTACGGATGTAGCACGTAAGTGTCAAACATTTTTGTTCTCTCAACCATTGTTTCGTTAAAATAGAAGAAAAACAATACTAAATAAAAAGTATAATTTTTAAGGTTTGGAAGTTACGGAGCTGGTTACGGTGGTGGTAGAGGAGGATATGGATCGAGTTATGGCGCAGGATTCGGAGGAGGATTCGGAATGCCGCGTTCCAGTCGTGGTGGTTTCAACAGAGGACGGTAAGACATTTTTTAATTTTATTTCACCCAAGTTTCTATATTTGTTAGGTTAGTTCGTAAGACGACGAAACGCATTAAAAGTTGTGGAGTACGTGTTCGAGTAAATGATGTATTTGAAAGATCAGTCAGGTTCGGTTTCCTCTAAATTCTCTTTCGAGGTATTGAACGTGGTGATACGCTGTTTTACAGGGCTGCACCGGACTCAACTTCGAGGCCTATTATTAGTTATAATGATTTGGACCAGCTAGACACAGACATGTTCTAAGTTTTGTCAAGTACCACTCGAGTCTTTCGTACGAGAATAAAAAGAACGAGACAAATTTCTATACAACACCGAACTTTTTCCGTGCTAGCAGATTCATATCTGGATTATGTAACACATAGTATAACGAACGAAAGTAAATTATCAGTTGTCTAACTAATACGATGTGTTACAAAATCGGCATGTTTTTTTTTCTTTTTTATCTTCTCGAGACGGGATAACTTTAACAGATGATGTACATGTTATAAATGTACGTACACGTAAAAAGAAAAAAGAAAAGAGAAGAAAAGAAAAGAAAAATATATGCAATTATAACGTGTATTTTAGTGAAAAATATTTCTCGTACCGTGTTCCTTAAAAAGAGAAACAGGATCGGTAGATGCTGTAATCTTATAAGCAGAGAAATAGTAAATAAAATTATTCGTTGCTACTTCCGTGTGCTTTTATTTGATATCCCATGTTTCCGTTCGAATCCTATGTCCAATTGAAGGACGTACGTTGCGGGTTATCGTTAATCATTTTACAATTTATAGCTGTACGTACACGTTAGCTTTGCCGCGTCGCATGCATATAATATTGTTGCCGAGAGTGAAATATATTAATTTCTATTAAACGTTGCAGTGGCGGTGGAGGAGACTTCCGACCAGTCATTCATTACCGCGATCTCGATGCTCCGAGAGAACCGGATGAATTCCTCTAAATAGCATCGATAAATGAAAGATTCAAGGAACAAAAGGAAAAGAGCGTCGATGATCGGAACCCGTTGATTTTGATGAAAGCAATATCGAGATGTGCGTATTATACATCTGTATATATTTATCGTACCGATAACCTTTTATTTAGATAAGAGACTAGGCAAAGTTTTGCGAGAATATTGTAGCGTTACACGTCACAATCTCAGAAGATTCGATACAATTGTTGGCGGTCATCACACTTGTATACAAAAATATAGCTGCGCAAACATGATTCCGGTGTTAGGTTGTGTACAAACACGATTCACGAATAGAGATATCGTAGGTAAAGAAATATTATGCGTTATCCGTAATGGTTGAAAACAATATTCTGTCGGAGTAACATACTTGGGAAAAGAGACAGGTTGGAGTAAAAATAGATATTTATAATCGGTCGTATGATACATGAATAAAATATATTGTTTCTTAATTACACCCTGACACGAAGCATTTCGCTTGTAAATCGTTTATTGCGAACCCCGCTGTATTTCTATACAGCACAGTTATGTACAATGTTTAATTACATTAATCCGTAATAAAAATACTGTAACGCGACATAGTTGGGATGAAAAGACATCGACGGACGTAAAGTTAAAGTTAAGAAAATCGATTTTTGCAATGTCTCTCGTCGGTTCCGTCGCCGCAATCGTCCACACCGTTACACTTCATTCCTTTCGTAACGCATCTACTGTTTCTGCGTGAAAACGAATTCGATTATTTACGTAATACGGGCGAACGTATTGGGAATGTAATAAGATTAGGCAGCTTACTGGCATGTGAATTCATGTTTGTTGCATCGTCCTTGGCACCCGTGAGGTTCGTCGGATCCGTCCGAGCAATCGGGCAGGCCGTCGCAGAATCGAACTTTCAATATGCATTGCCCGTTGCTACACGTGAATTCATTTTCCGAGGGACACGCTGGCATCAAAAGAAACGTTGTTGCCCATGTTTTACGCGATCGTAGTTTTAATAAACCAAGCATTGCGTTAAATTTTGCATTCCTTTCTAAGCGCATCAAGCTGCACCACCGATTATACGGGACGATATTTATATATTCTTATGGTTCGAAAAAAGCTCGAGCGGAGTGAAAAGCGGCATTGTTAGCGTTAGAATGAAAAGGACCGTTGTGCGCGTACGCGGGACTCGTCGAGGAATACATGCGGAACCATTTAGCGGGAGAAGAAGCAGTGGTTCGATACATCGGATACAGTGGCGATAACTAGCGAGCGTGCATCGCGTGCGAAAATCGAATAGGTATCGAAAAAACGAGTATATACTCACACCCACCGAGATTACGACCTACGAACAAGAAGAGAAACAAAAAAAAAAAAATAGAAATTGAAGAAAACCGTAACCCAAAGAGAAGAGGAAAACAGAGACTTTGAGATAAAGAGAGAGAAACCGTGGTAGTCGAAGGTACGCGAATAACGACTCAACGGTCGACTTATCGAATTATCGTTAGAATAATCTTGGGTAATACAGTTCTAGGATTATTGACGACGTTTCACGCGGGACGGAATGCTTAGGTTGGTAATTATTTTGACAAGTCGATAATTCGCGCACCAGGGACGGCCGGTTCTCGTGATCGCGCGTATCTTACCCAAGGTACAATTAATCTCGTCGGCCGCGTCCCAGCAATCTATCTTGCCGTCGCATCTCTGTACCAATGGAAGGCAGGAAGTCTCGTTACCGCACTGGAAATGCGTCTCCAGATCGCATACTGTAACAAGAAACGTAGCAACCGTTTTATCGCTCTCGATCTTCTCATAAGCCGCGTTGTTCGTCTAGCCACGATTCTCTCTCGGTGCGCGCGTATGCACGCGGCCCGAGCAGTTCCCTTGAAATCCTAGAATTCACAACTCGCAACGCGTAACGCGTAACGCGTAACGCGTAACACGTAACACGCAACACGGGATTACTATTGTTACAAATTGGTAAACCGAAGCCTCGCAAACTGTGGCCATAAGCGGCGGTAAAAGCCGATCACGGAAAGGAAGTTATAAGTCGCGGAAAACTGGGCTAATGCGATAGGCGCGCGTACATACCACAATTGTATTCGTCAGAATGGTCGTAGCAATTCATATGACCATCGCAATGCTTTTCCAGAGGGATGCACAGCGTGTTTAGGCAGGTCCACTCGTCGTCCAGGCAATAGTGTTCGACCTCGACACATCTTTTCAGATATAAAGACGAAAATTCGAATTAGAGGAAAGTTGAAACGACTTTGAACGACGATTGGACAGAGACGCGTACGATACCAACCTAAAAGCGTCAACGTCGAGGCGATGACACTTTTGTTTGTTGATGAGACAAAAGCCAGCGCATCCGGTTGGATCTTGAAGATCGAGAGGGAACCTGCAGGTTGGCACTTCCTCGTCGACAAGAGCGACGCAGACCTCTTCTGGCAGGCAGTCGTCGCAGTATCTGGTGGAATTGAGGTTGAACGGACTCGTGGCTTCCGTTTCCGCTTCCGATGCCAGCGTAGTGCCGCTCTCCGGAAATGACCGGTCGCTGTTTAAAAGGATACTCGGAACGAGGGTGCTGTTGATCGGCGGCGGCGGCGGCGGCGGCATTATCGAATTATCGTTAGAATAATCTTGGGTAATACAGTTCTAGGATTATTGACGACGTTTCACGCGGGACGGAATGCTTAGGTTGGTAATTATTTTGACAAGTCGATAATTCGCGCACCAGGGACGGCCGGTTCTCGTGATCGCGCGTATCTTACCCAAGGTACAATTAATCTCGTCGGCCGCGTCCCAGCAATCTATCTTGCCGTCGCATCTCTGTACCAATGGAAGGCAGGAAGTCTCGTTACCGCACTGGAAATGCGTCTCCAGATCGCATACTGTAACAAGAAACGTAGCAACCGTTTTATCGCTCTCGATCTTCTCATAAGCCGCGTTGTTCGTCTAGCCACGATTCTCTCTCGGTGCGCGCGTATGCACGCGGCCCGAGCAGTTCCCTTGAAATCCTAGAATTCACAACTCGCAACGCGTAACGCGTAACGCGTAACGCGTAACACGTAACACGCAACACGGGATTACTATTGTTACAAATTGGTAAACCGAAGCCTCGCAAACTGTGGCCATAAGCGGCGGTAAAAGCCGATCACGGAAAGGAAGTTATAAGTCGCGGAAAACTGGGCTAATGCGATAGGCGCGCGTACATACCACAATTGTATTCGTCAGAATGGTCGTAGCAATTCATATGACCATCGCAATGCTTTTCCAGAGGGATGCACAGCGTGTTTAGGCAGGTCCACTCGTCGTCCAGGCAATAGTGTTCGACCTCGACACATCTTTTCAGATATAAAGACGAAAATTCGAATTAGAGGAAAGTTGAAACGACTTTGAACGACGATTGGACAGAGACGCGTACGATACCAACCTAAAAGCGTCAACGTCGAGGCGATGACACTTTTGTTTGTTGATGAGACAAAAGCCAGCGCATCCGGTTGGATCTTGAAGATCGAGAGGGAACCTGCAGGTTGGCACTTCCTCGTCGACAAGAGCGACGCAGACCTCTTCTGGCAGGCAGTCGTCGCAGTATCTGGTGGAATTGAGGTTGAACGGACTCGTGGCTTCCGTTTCCGCTTCCGATGCCAGCGTAGTGCCGCTCTCCGGAAATGACCGGTCGCTGTTTAAAAGGATACTCGGAACGAGGGTGCTGTTGATCGGCGGCGGCGGCGGCGGCGGCGGCAGAGACGTCGATGACACGGTCGACGTCTCGTTCCCTTGTTCGTCGTTTAGACGGCGTAGAATCGTTCCCGCCGATTCCACGTTATTGTTGGCCGACGAGTCGTTGGTCGAGGACCTCAGGTACTGTTGAATGATGTTCAGCTTCTCGGGCTCTGCGACAAATCGATCGCACCGCGTTACAACTGGTCTGTAAGAATCGTCTGTAAGAGTCTGGTCTGGAATCTTGTCGGCTAGAAATAATCGTTCGCTCGAGAAATAAACGGTCAACGCCACTTGCCGTTTACAAACGTCCACACGCGGATTGGCCGCGTTTCTGCAGGACCGCGTGTCTTAACTCGATCGTCGGTTCATCGAGCAGTGTCGCGAGCACGTTCAACGAACCGCGAGCGATTGACCCACCGGTTAAATTCATCTCGTTGCTACAATTATTTGGTTGGCTCGACGCAAACTCTTTCGATTCGTGTACTTACGGTAAGTTGGTACTTTTTTTTTTATCTTTGCTACCCGATACAAAGCGTTGTATCTGTATAGCTTACCGAAGGCGATGTACAAGGCGACCGCCCCAATTCCCAAAAGTACCAGCAACGCGATCAACAAAAGGACCAGGGATCTGGTACATCCGGAAGCTTCGAGAGGACGAGCCAGATGCAGGGTCCAACCGTGCCTGTGTTTTCGAAGTCTGGCCGGATGCGGAGGTGGCTCTCCTCTGACGCTTCGTCGTAGATTGATGCGATTTTGGGAGGACGGAGTTTGCGCTCGTATCGGGAGGGAATATGCCCTCTGAAAAAAACCATATCGAACGAGGCGTTACCTTGAGATCTTCAGATCTTCAGATCTTCAACTCGAACCGGGAAATTCCGAGATGATTTCGTTGGACGCGCGATATTTAAATTTCTCCGATTTACCTGAAAGTTAGCCATTGGTACGGCATTCTCTTCGAACTGACGCGATTCTTGTCGTTGGTTCTTCGATAATCGCTTATCTGTTTTCCGACGACACTTGAGACATAGTTTTCCGAAAGCAAACAAAGGCGAGGCGAAAAGGCTAGATAACGAACATTGCCAATTTCTCGCGAAATAGACTAGTACGGACGAACGGCTAAGGAAGGCAATTGCACGCGTTACGCGCACGTTTTCTATCTTATTTCCGTAACATTTCAGACGCGGTAAATATAGACGCGACGTCAGAAACAGCGTAAAAAATGTTTTTTTCTTTTCTTTTCTTTTTATAGCCGCACGATGGAATAATCACCGATCACATTGACTATTTAAGAATTAAGAGCGTTACCGGGTATCGTGCCTTCCGAGGCAATGGTCCGCGTCCGACTAACGTTCTCGTCAACGCTTCACCTGCCTACGTTAAACGCGACCCTTATTCCGCTCTCTTTCCGGCAAACCATCGCCAAATCTCTGCGTTCGGGTTTGAATCGATAAATCGGTTTTCTACGCGACTTCCGTTCATCGAGAGACGATGTCGTGCTTGGATTTTCTCTCCTGTTAGAGCTCGCGCGTATTCGCTCGCGGAAGACTCGTGCGTGACGCGTTGCCGGCAGACGATCATCGCGTCTGGCTATAGATAGATGTTTTCCACTTCCGTTCCGTTTTGTTCCTTTAGGGGCGGACAAGCGCCAGACGCAGCAAGTACGCTCCAGAACCAAAACGAATTCGTCTCTTGTTGAGAAAACGATCATCGACCGATCAAATTTCTCGATTTTCTATACGTTGCGAATCTCGTTAAGCAATCGCTCCGATAAACTGTGTATCGTCGTGCAATACCTAATCGTTTCGTGATTTTTTTTTTCCCCGTTATCGCGACGGAAGATATTTTTCTCGAAGCTATCAAAAAGCTCGTCGGTCATGGTGAATTCTTGTGATATTTTACCCTATTTCGAGCTCGAATCGATGATAAATAAAAGAATGATAAATTGCGAAAAAATGGATAAAATAAATAGGAGAACATTTTCTCCACTTCTATTTTCTCTCTTTTTGCTTTTCGTTCCATAATAGAAAGCGGTGCTGCTGTTGTTTATCATGATTAATAACTACAAACTACTAACTACTACAACATTCGAGGATTTTGTAACATCTATGCCAAAAATATTGAATTTAAAGCGAAAAAAGAGTTATTGTTTGAAATTTGATTTATCCGGGACAGCGCGAACGCAGTCCCGACTACCAAAAATTATACGCCCGAGATATCCACATTAGGGATATTCGCAAGGGTCAGCCTAACCGTGGTGCAATGGAAAAGCCTCGCCCTGGAGGAACCGCCTTCTTGATCACGGTAACCTCTGCGCCAGGTAAGTATGCTTTCCTTCGCTTCGAGTTTGAATTTATCGGTACCATCCGTGAGGATCGTAAGCGAGAAACTGGTACGGTCGATTGCCATCTAGCGACGAGCGAAATCCTTCGCTCTGTATCGGAACGGTGGTTCTCAACTTACTCTGGTTGTTTCCATAGCAATACTCAACTTACGACCTATTCGCGCAGTCCAAATCGATATCTCGCATAACTCGAAACAAATTTAAAGTTCACTCGATCACGGTACGCGTCGAGTTCAAAGAAATTCTCGTACACGTTTTATTACGGAGATGGATTTCTGAGGCGATACGTGTAAACTACGATGCTAGTTCTGTTAGTTCTGTTAGTTCTGTTAGTTGTGCTAGTTGTGCTATGTATTTCTGCTGGTTCTCTAATTACGTGGAGCGCTTACCTGAAACGAACCACGTTCCTTGACATCGGTGAAAAATATTGCCGCCTCTTTGGCGCACCAACGATCTTGCGAATATATCGAGTTCACCCTCATGTCGGTCCTAGTCTTCTTCGACGCGACGAAATCGTTGTCCTCGTCGATCGCACGATCGGTCGAGTCGACGAAATTGGCGCGACCTTCGTTTCGCTCGCTACCGATCAGCTTCATCGTACTCGCCGGTGAAGTTGCGATTTTTTCGGAAATCGTGAAGATCGAGGACGAATCGTTTACCGTCAATTGGTTACTTGTTCCGACAGGTGAACGCGTCGGTATCGCAACGAAATTGTGCGGATCAAGGATCGTTTGGGAATCATTGGCGTTCGACTGGTGCAAACGTTCCTGTTGCTCGTTGTCTCGATTCTTCCTCGGAACCGTTTCGTTTTCTCTGTCACCGATTTCCCGTTCCGAAGCATCGTTGGACGCGGCAGCTTTGCTTCTACAGTGCTTGCAGTCCTTTTTCCTGCGTCTTCTGTTGGGTCTGCATTCGATTTGGAGCGTGGTCGACTGTGCTCGAGTCGCGATATCTCGAGACGCGAAAGTATCGTCGGCGACGAGATCGGCGTTCCACGTCGCAACTTCCGCGTCCCTGTGACGGTCGTTGGTTCTCTTTCGATTCGTCAGACGAACGGAGGAATTCGCGGTGGACCGATCGAGACCGCCGCTTCGACGAAACGGCAGCGTCAGATTGCGCCGGAAAGCACCGATCATCTCTTCCCGATCCAACGATCTCGTTGCAGCGTCTATAGGAAGGTGATCGACCGCGTTTGATCCTTGGCGAGGATCTTTACCGGATTTATCCTCCACACCGGGCAAGATGTCCTCGTACACGTGGCCATCCGCGTTCAAGATCGAGCCATCGGAGAATTCGCTGCGCGGCTGATGCTCCTCCTCGAAACCTTGGTTCTCCATCTGTATTCGAAAAAGATGAAAGAACAACACTGTTAGAGGATGCAGGTTTGCCAATCGAGGTGATAAGTTTACTCGTCGGATTTCAACGAGCGCGATCCAATCGATTGGTGACAGTTTCTGTGCTCCACGAAGGAACACCGTGGTCGAACATAATTAAACGTTTCGTGGATCTCGTGGTTTCGTACCGGTCCCGTGTTCGCCAATTATCGTGTCCTCGATGATCGTCGATTCCTTTTTTCCCCGGAGTAGCTCGCTGAGGGAAACCAACATTCGTTCATCGAACGTGGGTAGAGAAAAAGTTGGACGCTCCCACGACAGCTGATCCGAACACCTCTTTACCAGCGTTAAATCAATCGATATTCCGACCAACTATATCTCTCGCCGATCCATTTATCAGAGATCGATCGTTTCTTCGTCCTTCCACGTCCACGAACCGTTGCTACCCGTCGTACATAGATCGATGTTTGACCGAAAATAGTCGGACGTTAACGCGGATGTTCGATCGTCGAGGAAAAGCATAGGTCGCGCGGGTTTGGAGGCACTATTAGGGATCGGCAATCTTCGAAGCTTAAGTAAATAGCGCGAGGGGTCGTAAATTGAACGGCGAAAGAGTCGCGAGGAGAAAAGAGAGTTGCGACGAACGAGGGAGCGGAATTAAGCGTCTCGTTGGGGAGCATCCCGACGATTGTCACAATTATCGCGACTTGACTCTCTGATTGATCTCGGCAAGCCTCTGACGTCATCGCCCTCGTGGATCTTTGCTGGATCTTGCGCGATCGTTCTCTGCGTAAGCGTATACATACCACCGACTCGACGCATCCTTCTCGATGACCAATTGAAACGCAACCTAGGAAGATTTCCGCTGCGTCCTGGAAATCGTTGCCAATGAAAAAGAAGAGAACCGGATAAAAACGTTGCAGCCGATCCGGTAAAGGGAGCGGGAGGAAAGATTGGCCGATCAACGACTCGATCGTAAGTTGTTATTAAAAAAACGTATCCCAAATTAATTCCGGAATCCAGAATCGATTCCGCGTACCTATCGACTCTGAGTCAACCGCGCGTCTACGCAGTGACGCATTGAGCGAGCCTAACAGGATCGCGTACAGCCAGTTGCGCGTTGACAAGGAAAACGCGTTTCCATTGAAACCAGTCATCGAATGTCGGGAAGAAAAATCTTAGTTATTCAGCGAGCGTGAGGATGACTCGCGTGACGATGCGCGAGACCACGCGGAACCCCCATTACGATTAGGCGTTAATAAAAGAAACTCGCGATAGTAAGGACATTTATTCTTTTTTTTTATCCTTGTACGTATTTCTCGGAAGAACCTTGGATGAGGCACGAATAAAGTGCTCGGAGAAAAGAAAGCTTCTCTGCGTGCACGATTCGCGACGGAATACCACCGGAAGTTTTCAACTTTTTCGTTTTTTCCATCGTAGAATCAACGATGATAACGATGACTGTGTTTCGCTTAATTTAACTAAACTGAAGACATCGGTCGAAATCGAGGTATCGGTTTCTGTTGAAACGATACGACCGAGGTAAACGAAGGGAATGACCCTTTAACTTTTGTCCAACGAGGCGCCAATCGGTCGGTCGAGCCGACCGATGCCTAATTAGTTCTCATCTACGCTTCTAAGGCTGCCGTCTCTTCTTACGTTGCACCGTTCTTTTCGCCGTGCGCTCGATTAGAGGTTACCCAATTAACGAACCTACGGTTGTACGAAGGATTTGGTACAGTTGACGCTTAACCCTTTTGGAAAACGTTGAAGAACGTTGGAAAACTGTTCCCTCTAGAAAAACGAACCATCCCGAAAGGTTTGATGGCACGTGGCAACCCCTCGAAGACGTCGATTTCCAGCGTGTGTCGTAATTGGTTCGGTCGGTGATTAATCGAGAACCGATTTCGACGATTAGGTCGGTGCTTGGACAATTACGAACGAAAGCACACGAGCCTGCACGTGTGTGGTTACGCAGGGCGGCTGCAATTAGTCACGTTGCGAAGACGCGTGTAGCGATCGAATCATAGATGGGTGCCAAACTACCGTGCAAGAGCTCTACGTATACGTTATCGATACTAGAAGTGAACGAATCGAACGAATCGAACGAATCGAACGAATCGAACGAATCGAACGAATTAAAAAACGAGGCGGTGTCTCGAAAGAAAGGTTAATTGAGGTATCCAACTATACATAGGTATCGTGGAACCGTGCTCGCAAGAAGACCGGTTGTTTGGTCGCACGTGTCGCGCCATATGTCGGTGCAGAGGGTGTGCCAAGGGGACTAACGTTACGTACCGATCACCGCTACACGACTAAGTTACACGACAGGGACTTTTTTTTACGCAACATCGAGGATACTCGGAATAAATTACTCGCGCGCATCGCCTTGGATGCCGTTCGCTATCCCGGCAAGTTATTCCTCGATCAACCGCCGACGGCTATCGATCTAATTGCTGATAGTTTCGCGTTATTAGCGCGATCTACCGCGGTGATCGGCTACCGCTCCAATTAAAAACATAGATCCTTCGGAAAATGTAACGAACGGTGTAACGAATCGTGATATTCCGCGTGTTTTCTCGCGTTCGTTTCGGATCGTTGTTGCGAAAAACGGCGGATGCTAAAGGTATTTATAATCGATCGACAGGCTAACTTGTAGAAAGTGGAACAGACAACGGATCTTTCGCAAACTTGGATAAAGATAAACGTTAAATAGTTGAAACCGAATCAATGGTGAGTGATGAAGAAAAAAAGACTGGAGGAAGGTTAACGCGATTCGATGGCTCGACCCGATCATCCTTGGATCCAGAGTTGAAAAGGATGAAAGGAGAAGGAAGAATGGCCAGCGGGTCACACCCCCTTGGAATTATTGTACTCGGTGTATTACCGACAGATTCTTCGGCAACGATACCCGACGATACCCGACGATTCCTCGCCGTTATTCCATTCTCGTGTACGGTGATATCGAGGAAACAACAATGGCGCATTATACGAGAACGTGGTCCGAACCGAGCTCCGTATAGACACGACTGGCTCGAATTTTTCGAGAGGGGATCGCGATTACAACATTCCCTGTTTCCACGGTTCCAGATCGCGGCCATTAATTCTGCGTTTCGTAGCTCGCTTATTATCTCGCTTGTCTTCGTATTTGCTTTGCTAATTCGTAGATGTCGATCGGAGAACGACCGTTAGACATCTAGATATCGAAGCTCTTCGGCGAGCTCTGATGTAGGGTTCCTTTTTAAGACGGTCCTTGTTTTTCACAAATAAATAGGAAGAGCGAACGAAAAGAGTTTCTTTTGCGAATGGTCGTAACAAGATTGCGTGGGAAACGTTGAAACACCGAAACGCTCGTAGTCGCGTTTCAAAATTGCAAAAAAAGTGCAACGGTTAACGATCGCTGAGAGAATAGTGGTTCGATGTAAAGCGTTCGATAACAACGAGTTCGATGCATCGATTACTTGGACAGTTGCGACAGTCTGTCCACGGAAACTGGAACGGTCTTAACGAACGGAAATTCTTTCGCGTGTATTTCATTCGATTCGCGTTTGCACGTTTCCTCGTCTCTCCACGATGACGTAATCTGCTATGAATTCGTCTCTCCTCGACGAAATTTAAAATTGATCAGAGACGTCGGTTCGTAATTGCAAGATACGTTGCACGATGCGAGTGAAACCGTTCGCGTTGAAATCACGATAGACCATTCCCGTGGTTGAAAATGATTTGCGCGCCGATGTCAGGGTCGGTGACCCGTCCAAATTATTAGCTTGGTTGTCAAGCATCGCGAAATCTCGTCGACTTACGAGTTTATACGAAGAACAAGCGTTGCGAATTACACTTGCTCGTACTTTATTCGAACATTTATCAATAGGGGATGTAGCTCAGTGGTAGAGCGTTCGCTTTGCATGTGAAAGGCCCCGGGTTCGATCCCCGGCATCTCCAAATTATTTTTTCTCTTCCTTTACTTTTTTTCCCCTTTTCTGGTCGTTAAGAAATACGAACGATCGTTTACTATAAAATAATCGATCGGTTTCAAATTCCCGAATAAATTGCCGAGTACCAGAAAGTTATTCCGTTCCATCGCCGGGTTACGATTTCGTTGGACACCATTTGTTTGGAGGAACCGAAGAAAACGGTGGGCATCCGGATAGATTGGGACTCGACGTATAACGTTCGTTAACAAGCGTGGTATATGTATAGCGTTGATTATACGCTAATTGTAAGTATAGGGTCGAAGGGTAAAGGATATCGGCGATGAACACTGCCCGATGACTGCACGTCACTGGCATGCGCACAGTCTCGTAACTCATACACTCGGTTATAATAGCTAGCTCTGGATCTCTGCGTTATACAGCCTTGGCACTGTCTTCTTCTTTTTCTCCGACTCCCTTTGCCACGAGCAACGAGAATAAATCATAAAATTCATAGCTGGACCTACCCGTTTCCGACTAAACTAAACTAAACTAATTCGTTGGAACGAACGAGGCTCCAGCGAATCTGATCAGATTCTGTTATCGATTCGTCTCTTTCGACGCGTATCTCGTGTCCCATTCAACGAATTAAATGGAACTCGACTATAAAGTGGGTTAGGATTATCGCGTAAATCCACGGCAAACTATGGGAACGAAGCCGAGGCGTGGAACAGGTTTCTTCAGGTTCACGCGGCAGCGAATACGCCAAGATTATCCCGCCAATTAGCGCAAGCTTCTACATAGATGCATGCGTGAGATCTGTACGATTCGATCCGTCTCGATCCGTCTCGATCCGTCTCGATCCGTCTCGATTGATAAACTGAAACGGTGAAAGACGATACGGAATGTAACGATTACCGGTAACAAGGAAATATCGAAGCAAATTGTAAGGGATTAGATTGCGAAGCGTTTCGTCGAGACAGCAGCCGCGAGCTCTTTTGATCGCCGCCGAAGATATAAATACCTCGAGTGCGAGTAACTAGAGTAGAGTTGACCGCGTCGAGAAGGCAGCTGCCTCTCGACTGTTTCCATTTTTTCTTTCGTAATCGGTGGATAACGCGATGAAGGGTGGCTCTTCACGAACCAGATCTTTTTCCATATTTCAACCGCGTAATCCCAATTACGCGTGATCGGTTCGATTGCTCCGTTTTAAATCTACGACCACGTACGGAGTTTCTTGTTCCGTAGTTTCGAATACGTATCGTAACGTAATATGTATCGAAGGATGGAGCGGCTAAGATTCTTCTAAGGTTCCAACAGGTCGATTAGTTATGCGTGTTTGCGTGCGCATTCCTCGCGAGGAGAATAGAGAGGAAAAAGTACCGCCAGTTTTCCTCTGTTGTCGAGGAACAAGCGTTAACGTTGACGAGAAGAATTCTTATGGTAATGTGCAATAAGGTTTGAGAAAGTCGAGCGCGCACTGTGGCGGGAAGAGAGGAAAGAGAAGAGAGACGACCAGCTGACAATGGGACGAAAGAAAACGTTCCGCTCGGCCGCGCTTCGCTAACCGAGGGTTACGCGTTCGCTTTTATTTACACCTGGCGCGCGTCTACGGCTGAACAACAACGCGACGCCCACGCAACGCTGCGCTGACTCGTTCACCGATTATGCTCCCACCCGGCTGCGTTCGTCTAATTTGTTTTACACATTTTAAATAGGGACGCGTTGTTATTCCAACCGAACACCGATACGTCTTCTTTTCGGCCAACAAACCGCGGTCTTTCCAACAATTTCATTAGCTGGTAAACGGTAAGCTGGCGGTGCGATCGATCGAACCAAGAGACAAGATTCGCGCGGCTCTTTCGATTCGATACCGCAGCTTGTCCTTACCGCGAACTTTCAACCGACTTACCCGGCTTNCCGGCTGCGTTCGTCTAATTTGTTTTACACATTTTAAATAGGGACGCGTTGTTATTCCAACCGAACACCGATACGTCTTCTTTTCGGCCAACAAACCGCGGTCTTTCCAACAATTTCATTAGCTGGTAAACGGTAAGCTGGCGGTGCGATCGATCGAACCAAGAGACAAGATTCGCGCGGCTCTTTCGATTCGATACCGCAGCTTGTCCTTACCGCGAACTTTCAACCGACTTACCCGGCTTGTATATCGCAAACGGTTACAACCGACGGGGTATAAATAGGCGTGCGTTAGTGGGCCGAATCCAGGAAAAGTTGATCGCGGTTGGACCGACTCGGGACGGAAACGGGATACGCGGCGCTGGTTTTGCTTTTACCTTCGACACCGTCTCTCGGTTCGCAACACTTTCTCCCAACCGTGTTCTCTGTTTCGTTAAATTGTTCGAAAACGATTCGATCCTCCGAATACTCTCCGACCTCCTAATTCGAGTTGGCTCGTGTCAATCTTTGAACAGAGATTAACGAGAAACGTTAACGAGGCGTTCCGAGTAGTCGAGCGCACGGTGCTCCGTGTACTCGAAGCACTCGAGTGTGCCCCGTTCCCAACAACGTTCAACAAACTTCTTTGTTCGAAGAGAAGACCGCGAACGTATTCCCGATCGCAGCCAAGTCCGATCCTCGACTACGACAAAAGCTAACTGTAATCTGTTATCGTACTGTGACCATCGATTCGATATCGCGTTGCGGTTAGCTTTGCGCGAAGCGAAGCGTCACGCAGTTTCCGCTTGGATCGAATTTTTCCGTTTATCACCAACGAAACGATCGTCGAATCGGTTCAACGAAGAGAGAGATCGTGAATCGTGAGATCGCGGTTCGATCGAACGATCTCTTCTCGTCGAACATATTCGTACGAAAATCGATGATGAAGAGAACGCGCGTGGAAATTAATTTCGATCCACGTTCTTGGACCGTGTCGTTATCGTAAAATCAGACTTGAAATGTGTCGAAGGGATGCGAGAAAGCAAAGAAAGCAAAGAGAGCAAAGAGAGCAAAGAGAGCAAAGAGAGCAAAGAGAGCAAAGAAAGCACTCGGAACGAACTAAATCCTCTTGTTGCTAGTGATAGATACTGTACGCGAATACGCATACAATATGCATAAGCCGTGCTAGTTTGCGAACAGTCGCATGCACAACCAGAGAAAATAATCGTCCGTAGGAACAACATACCGGATAAACGGAAACGTTTTCCAATCATTTGGCAACGTTAACAAAATTTTTCTATTCTCGTGCATCGATTTCTGTGAGTAATTGAAAAGAAGAAAGGAAACGCAATTATAAAACTACATAACTCGGATAACTGTACACTCCAAACCTCCACCTGCTACGTAACGTCAATCGTCTACGTTCGATGCAAACAACTTTCCTATGTTAAATTCTTTCCAACCGGTCGGAGCTAACAGGAACTAAGAGGAACTAACAGAAACTAACAGAAACTAACAGAAACTAACAGGAACTCCGTAGTTATACTGCTTCCCGGAAATACGAAGAGATTAATATTCGGAGCAAAACACGAATCGACAGTACACTCTGCCGAATGAATGAATGAAACGGGAGAACGTACGAAAATGATTATCCGACTGTTTCGTTACATTCCGAGGCTACGCGTGACGGTAAATTTTTCAACAACTAACGCTACGAAACTAAACCTGTCGTTGTATAAAATTGTGTATAACTCACCTTTGGTTTGTTACGGGAATCTCATGTTCTCCGGAAGTGATTTCCGTGGGAAAAAAAAAGAAAGAAAGAAAAAGGAAATAGATAAGAAAGGTGGCGACACTTTCACAAAGGGTCAAGTTCAATCGGTTGATCGATCGTTGATTCTTCGATCATCGTTACAGTTGGCATTCCTCGATCGTCGCATGTTGATCCCGCGCGTGTTTTCCGCTCCGATGATGTGTAACACGCATCCGTACTCGACGCGCACTTGTCGCGAATCGACGCTCGTGCACCGAACGCCGCGCGTACTGTGAATAATGCGCGGCACCATACGCCGGCCCAGTATCCCTATGGTTGTCAAGCACACAAGCCATAGCAACCAATCGGATCGTCGCGATCTTTTGCACGCGACAACCTTACCGATCGAACAATTCCTTAATATATATATATATATATATTTTTTTTTTTTCCATTTTATTTTCAAAAGTATACCGTCAAATTAATTAAAATCACCGTTCTTTCACCGATCAACGAGAAATTAATTTTCTTTCGCATATACATACGTTATCGTTGATGCAACGATCTTTGCTCGCCGATAAAACTAAAAGGAAGTTCTTGGAAATTCATATTTAAACGTGATACTTTTTTTAATTTATATCATCGAAATATTTTAAAAGATCGTAAACGTATGTATCTCGCGAGACTTGGCGTCGCATCGTTGTGCCCTCTGTTACCAACCTTACCGTCCTGGATGGAGAACACGGACGAGGTAAAGAACAATCTTACCGTCTTACGGTGAGAACAGTGTCGGTAATCGAGCGAGCTTTGCCGTCGTGGTTGTAGATGTAACTTGGGGATGGCGCTGACCTCCTTGAAACCCGAGCGCGTACGGTTCGACACGATTCTTGGCGAGTCGATCCTCGAGCGCCGCAGTCGTGCTCGAGCGAACGAGGTGGTAAGGTCGTTGGATCGTCTTTCTCTGGTTTTGTGTACGGTTCGCGAGCGTTGTTTCCGATTTTCGTGGCGATTTTCTCGCGCATCACGAATCGATCGGTGAGATGACGTTCGTGGTGTCTCCCCGTTGAAGACGAGTTTTCCGTGGAAAGGTACTCAGGATGATGCAGGATATCAGTAACCAGTCTTCCAGAACAGTGCTCCTGAATACGTTCGTGGTGAAAAAGAAACGGTGCAGAGTCTACTTTCATCGGGGCACGCTCATTTGGGAAACAGAGAGGCCACCGTACAGTAAGTAGAATTACAATTTGTGTATCGTGCAAACGTCCTGGCGATAGATCGGTTGTCGAGATCGTTAAATACCTATCCATCCAAGTATCGGAGAAACGAACGAACCAAAGCGTCGGGTATCCTGTGACGATGTGAACGAACCACGGTTCCGCGTATCTTTCTTGCGAATAGAACGGAAAGGAACGGTAGACGCGGTAGACGCGGTACATAGTATGTACGATCTCGTTTCTTCCTCTTTAAGGGTATCTGTTGTTGCGCTAGAGAATGCGGTACCGTGCACGAGACTCTGGACAAGGTCTTTCGATTCGCTAACAATAATATGGATCGTACGTGTTAAAAGTGGAGCGACAGGAGATCGAGGTGGTAGACAGGTAGTAGCGTGACAGAGTCGTTACTCGTGCCTCTTTAGGATTCGTTTATCATTCCTTCGATTTTCTCCAGTTTTACACAGCCGTTGTAATTGTACGTTTGAGTATAACAAAGTCGTGATTTATAATTCCTTTATAGTTCTCGTGTTTCCAAGTTGAGCCATCGCGGTGAATGTACACGTATATTCGGTTGACCATATTTCCAGGTTTGGTCCCATTAAATCGTAATTATCAAAAAGTTGTGTGACGTCCTTCGAAACTTTCCTCTGCATTCGAGAAACTCGTTTCGGTAAAGTTCCTTTATTCTTCAAGGACGCGACTGTTTTTTTTTTTTTTATTTATTTATTTATTTATTTATTTATTTATTTATTTTTATTTAGTCATATACGATGCAAAATCGAAGCGTCTCCATTGGCGTCGATATTTGCGAATCCTGTCAAAGAGTAGTATAAAATCCGTAGGAAATTGCACTGTTCCGTGACAAAATTGTTGGACTCATCATTTTTACGCAAGTTGTTACGGTAATTGTTACGGTTTCAGTGTTCACGATTCATCGTCGGTTTCAAAAAGAAACGTCATTTTTTTTCTTTTTTCTTTTTTCTTTTTTCTTTTTTCTTTCATACTATATTATATCATTTTTTATTATACACGAGCATCGATTTACACGACTATATTAATTATCGATAAACCTCGAACAGATACCGTTTCAATGTTATCACTATCGGAATAATATTGTGTTGTCGTTGTGTTATCACGATTGAACACGATCGAAGAAGACGTTTCTATCTGGATGGTCGATCGTTTCGCGATCGAGTCGAGAAAGGAATCGATGGGTCCCCATTTTCCCTTCTTTTTCTACCTCTGCCCTTGTCCTTGACTCTATTTTCAACGGGTAGTTGGTTCTTTTACAAGGATACAAGGTTCGGTTTCATAATTATACGGATATCCTTGTTCTTCGTGGTCTCCTTAAATATGTTTTATTTAAGAGATTCTCTTAAATTGAAAGAAAACGGTTCTTAATTATTCACGTTTATTCCACGATATGCCAATGCGCTCTCGACTCTGGTCGTTTCCCATCGAGTTTGCACACGGACGTCGTGTACGATAGGAGTCGATTCGACTATGTACATATGTCGCGTACACCAACAGAATATCGATAGGTTTTCGATGATCGGTGTCCGTTGTAAAGGCAGGAACACGTGTAACCGAGGCGCGTCCTTGAGTCTTGCACGCATACGGTTCCGCTTCCTTGTATTCGCGACGATGCTCAATATTAAGGAACAAAGAAAACGGTCCGATTTATCGGAAGCCTCTCGACCTTGTGCCTTCTTCAACACCTTCCTCTCTTCTACCATTTTCTGCATTTAATCTCCTCTTCTTTCTTGCTTATCTCATCCAGTCAGATTCGAACCAGTTGATTTGTGAGTTACGTAACACGTTTTTATAGGATCGTCATAGGATTTTTATAGGATTTTTATAGGATTTTTATAGGAAATATTGAATCCGTGTTTCATATTTTATCGAGAGAGTTGGAAACGTTGAGAAGTGGAATTGGTAGATCTTAATCTGTTGAGTGGTCGGTGAAAAATAGGACGTGAAACGAAAGTAGCAAAGCGTTCTGAAACGCGATTACCCGTATCGGGGCGCAAACGAGGAAAATATCGAAGACAGAATAAATTAGCATTGTTACTCTAGGCAGTTTTTAAAATCAATATTCCAATATTCCGTTCGGATAGACCGCTTCCTATTTGCGTTTCGTTGTTACTTCTTCTTTCTATTCTCGTATCCTGCTTTGTCTCTCTAAGTTTTCTTTCTTTTCTTTCTTTTCTTTCTTTTCTTCTTTTTCTTTTTCTCTCTAGAAACGTAAAATATCGTACAGTTTGTTTGGTAATTTTTAAAAACCACTTTTAGGATACAATATGGCGGCAGAAACAGGTATTTAAATTTGAATTGTTTCGATTTCGATCGATTTGATTCGAATCGAGTTTCGTGCTCGAGTCAAATTCGCTTCGAATTGCTCCGATTCGATTAGAATCGATTCGTGTAGGCGCAGGTTACAGCGATTCATTCTCACAGTTATGTCGAACGCGTTCCATTGCGTTGGCCGCGTTATCCTAGATTCTAACGATCGAATCGATTACCAGTTGTACCGTTTCACCTTTCTTTTACCTTTGTCTACTTAAATAATGAAAATCCAACCAACCGTCGATTTTTCAGAATTAAATCGTTGCGCGAGGTCAGCCGTCGGTAATTGGATTTTAATTATCGTAATCAACTAATGTTACACGACTCGGCTCTAACATTTACATTTCTTCCCTTTCTTCTTATTCTATCGAATCGAAGAAGTTGCTGCATTTTATATAAAGGATTACCGGATTTCATTTACTTGGAATACCGCAATTTATATGGTTCAACANTCAACCGATTTTTCAGAATTAAATCGTTGCGCGAGGTCAGCCGTCGGTAATTGGATTTTAATTATCGTAATCAACTAATGTTACACGACTCGGCTCTAACATTTACATTTCTTCCCTTTCTTCTTATTCTATCGAATCGAAGAAGTTGCTGCATTTTATATAAAGGATTACCGGATTTCATTTACTTGGAATACCGCAATTTATATGGTTCAACGTAATTTATCCGGATTATGATTATGATTATATGTCTCGTTTACGTAATTTCTGCGATGGATGCTCGATACGTGTTTTCAGATGGTACGACCTCGTACCCAATTCTAAACAACTTGCAGTTGTTATTGGTTCTCGTTCTTTTCTCGCGCGAAACAATCATTTTTCCAGATGTCTCAATTATTTTGATCACGCCTCGCTTTCCCCTCACTTTCCCGTCACTTTATTTTATTACCTTTCCTTTCTCCTGCTCGTTATTCAATTTTCTTACCTTTTTCGTCATCGTATCAGCTTTTGTAGTCGTACAAAGCGAGAGATAAAAAATATAAACTCAGGGTCACTCTGTACAAACGTTATAAGCGTTACAAAAGTTACAAACGTTATAAAAGCGATAAAGGTTTAACGATCGAAACGAAAAGAGTTTGTGGAAGAGCCTCTGGGTTCGAGAGAAAGGTTAAATGCGAGGAACAGGGTCGATTCGATGGTATCCCTCGGTGAATGGGACACTCGGAGAGAAGCCAACTCCGAAAAAATTGATCGATCGAACGGCTTCTGAATCACAAGTCTGCCCATTCATCGTTTGGAACACTGTTTTTACAAGTTGCGAGGATTCGTTAATTTTCTAAAACGTTTCGCAGGAAAGAATCCCGCAATGGGACTATAACCAAAGATTCGTTCAAATTCGTGAAATCGCTCGAATGGAGCAGTGTTCGTAAACTCTTAGGTCGAAGTATAATAAAAGTACAGTTGCGATTCAAAGGATAATTTCAAGAGGAGAATTTCATTTCTGTCACGTTTTTCCTCCATCGAGCTGATTCTTGCGTCGTTGCTTATGTAAACCGGACAAACGCGTGTTTCGCGACTGCAGGTAGCTTGTACTTATTGCGAAACGCTTTGATTAAGAGTCGCTGCCGTGGGATTTACGTCCGTGCGCCGTTTTTTGTCTCGTTCCGCCGCAGAGTTGACGTAACTGCGCGACGAAGAGGAATCGCCGGTTTTTTTTTTCCTTTTTTTCCTTTCCCTATTACGCTATCGTCCGGCTATTATATTATAATATATGACTTTTAATTATTTGTCTCGTGTATCGTTGACGAGTAAAACCGACCTTTTATCTTTCTTGCGAATTTTTTCCTTCGCTTTCGTTCAAATTATTCAAAAATATAGAAATTTTGTTAATCATAAACTTTGAAGCAGAAATCTGAAATTTGGAATAATTGATTTAAATAGAGAGACGGTAGATGTATTTTGCTAATTTTTTGTATAATTAAAACCAACGATTAGCGTAACAAGTTTCCCTCTCGTTCAAACGACAATAAGTATCTTTACGATCCTCTTCTCTAAAACCTCAAGAATCTTCTTCGGTGACGCATCTAGCTTGAACGCATAGTTCAAAGACCTTTTAAAACTCAGGAAAGAAGAAAACATTGTTGGATAGATAGTAGGAATTATAAAATAAACGTGTTGCGCAGTTCGAAGAGTAGACGATAAATGGAAGGTGAACCGGTTGGTAAAAAAGCAACGATCTTGCTCGGGCTAGGCTCGAGATCGATGTGAACGACCGACGCCACGCGACGCCCCGCGACGTCGCCTAAATTTACCTCAACGAATCGAGGCTGCAGCGAACGGGTGCGCGGAGAAATTACGGATTCCCTTCCGACGACTACGATCAAGGTTCAGGCGTGAGTAAATTTGGCGTGTCTTCGATACCAATTCTCCTGGTCTATCGTTATCGTTATCGTTGTTATTAATTATGATTGTTTGGAAAAAATTTTTCTCACCTTTTGATAACGACTCTGGCAGTGGTACGAATCAAAAGTGAAGAAGGTTTCCAATCTTGTTAGAGGTTACAGGATTTTTACCTTTCCTTGGAATACTTTTTTTTCTCTTTTTTTTGCTTCCGTCGGAACAAGGAAGGTTAAGATTTTGTATTGTATTCTCGAGAAGTAAGAAATAATTTTCTTTATATGGTTGGACCAATTGTAAATCGGAAAGATGAATAGAAACGAAAAGCCGGTTCCGCCTATCCTTGTCGTCGGACGATCGCTCTTCGACCTTGGCTGGTCACGCGCAAATATCGCGTGGCCTCTAGAAATCGTTCCACCAGTTTTACCATTCGATCTTGTCACGATGCAAACCAATTTCGACGTCCCTTTTCGAAAAGGTAATTTTCGGCAACTCGACCTTCGCGTCGAAAGCCCCCGAGCGAATGAAACAAAGGCTCGTTGCGTTTCTAGGTCACAGTCGCAGCCTCCACGACTACGTGGTAGCAGCCACTAGACCGCGAGGCTCGAGCAGACGCGTGGGAGGACGTGTAAATTTCGCGGAATATTTTTAACGTTTTATAATTTCGAGGCCTATACGGATACCTGGGGTTTAATCGTTAACGAAAATCGAAGATCCAATCGAGTGGAGTATAGAAGCAATCGTTTGAAATAAAACTTAATGGTTTCCGAGGTGTTTTGTCTGAAGTTTAACCACATGTTTCTTTGATTCGAGATGAAAAGCTGAGCGATAAATAGGGGTGGGATACTTGGAAACGAACCAAAGTGGTGATATTATTATTTCTTTTCTCTTTTGCCTATAGCTTATACCAAGTTTGGTGCATGTAAATGGTAAACTGGTTGAGAAAGTGGAACGAATCGATGCCGAGTGCACTCGCGGGAAGAGTGCAAGATACTCTCGTTAGATTCTCCGACGAATAGGCCATGTGCGCTATATTTTTAGCGTAGATTTATATTTACCGATGTGTGTGCTCGAGGAACGAAAATTAACGGATCGTTGTAGTAACGTGGATAGAAAACGCGATAGAAAAGTTTTACCCAGTTTCCTATCGATCGAAGTTGGAAATAAATATATAGCTGCTGATATTACGATAATTCAAAATTTTTGTTCGAAAATTATTGCGTCTCTTGGATTGAATAGTAATTTCAAATTATTCAACACCGCTGTAGATGTTTCGCGATGCGATTTGATTTGTCTTGCGAAAGTCAGCGATAAGAAGAGCAATTACGAAGAGGAAGAGAACCGATTGAAATTACACCGTGCGTTCGACGAAATAAATGGACGGGACACAATTGTAATTTCGATCACGCGTCGCTGGTACGCGAAGCATAGTTGTACGCGAGCGTGACGCCCGATCTGGAAGAGATTTTCGAGGAATCGAACGCTTGGAAGCGGCGATTTTTGAAATTTTTCTTTTCTCTGGACAAAGCCCATGAATTATGCGAAGAAAAGAAAACAGAAGCGTCGGGAATTTGGAAAACTGTCGCCTATTCTTTTGTTCCCTTTATTTTTTCGAGTTATTTCATGGAATATTTGATGAAAAAGCTGTTTCTAATCGATTTATCGATCAAATATTTCAAACGATTCTGTTTACGTATTTATAATTATTCTATTTAGAAATCGGCGAGGACAGGACTTGCGAGTAAACTGCATTGCGGTTATTCTATCGCAGTCCATTATCAATTACGTCATTTTTTTATCTGCTTGTTTCAAGTTCGTTACCACGTTATTGTAGTTGAATGTATTTGTGCAATAATATTTCGAACTCGAGATTTGACTTTAAAACTTTTTACTTCAATAATTTTCAAAATTTTTATTCACCGGTACAAATAATATTAAACGATTCTAAAATAACAATTTATGTATCCTCGATTGATTCCCTCGTAGATCGTATACAATGGGTGTCGTGGTCGATTATCAGACACCATTGTCGTTTGGAAATTATCGGTAACGAATACTAGATAATCGTAAAAATAAAAAGCCTCGTGTCATAAAGTTTCGTAAATAGGATTTTGCAATTCGCATTTCGGACTCCGATCGATCATTGGCCATTTTAAATGAAATTTAAAAGCCTGTTCGTGTATAACAATACTTTTTAGAGCACCCGATCGTTATCTATATGCATCGATGTGTTCTTTTTATCTTAATTTGGAATTTGGAATTTGGAATTTGAAATTTGAAATTTGGAATTTGGGAATTAAATTGAATCAAGAATTCCAAATATCTTTTTTTCCTTTTTTTGTCTCATTTATTCGACAGCTATGCTAGAGTTCGATTTTAGGGAGTACATATTTCGTAGATGGATAAGCAGCTAGATCGAGACGTTCAATTATGCAAAACAATCGGATGGTTTGAACGACTTGCCTTTGTTCTCGTCGCTCTGTTGCAATATTAAGTGGCGGCTATTAGAAAACGGTAAACCGAGCCTCTTTGTTCCTTGCCTTTCTAGCCGAGTACATACATACGTTCCATTAAGGCGCGCTTAACAAGTTTGTGGAAAATTACGAATAATCGTTTCGATGAAAGGAATGAGAATTTTTCCTTTTATCTGTTTTTACCCGTCCAAAGTATTTCTTCTCGAAAATATTTTCTTTTTGCTATGAGGGTAAATTTTTTTCACATTTTTATGATTAAATTATAGAACGGTTCATGGAATATCCTACTTTATACGGAAAAAAAAAAAAAAATAAATAAATAAATAAATAAATGTATATTTTTCAGCAAGATGGACGCTACCAATGACCGACGTGCTAGCGGTGCGTTACGGGGATGATTGGATATCTAGGGTGAACGTTAAGGAGAAACAGCCGCCGACGTCGCCTACGTCGCCGACCGTTTGTCCAACGAATTTCATTCTCCACTACGCTGTGCGTGGTCCAAAGAACACATGGAGCCATCACAGCGTGACAATGAGCCACACGGACCCCAGGCAAGTCGCCTCTTGGGTCAAGACCATCCGAAATTACCTCATGGGTGAGTTTTACTTTTTTTTCTTTTTTCTTTTTTCTCTCAGCTTTGTTACCTTGCCAATAAAGTTTTTTTTATCGCGGTAGACGAATCGAGCGGACTTATCAGTTTTTCGGATTTATGTTTTGCAATTGATTAAAATTTAAATGTTTAATTCAAAGTTTATTGCTTCTAATATTTAAGTATTTTGATACTTACGGATAAGAAAAGTTTTCTTTCGCTTAATATTTGTCCCGATTATTGACCGGTCGCTGAATATTTCACAAAGTAACACTCGAACTTACGTACCTTTGAAGCACGCGTAATCTGCAGAGAACTCGGCGTTATCTCTCGCAAGCTACCACCTCGGTTAAATAATAATCTGGAAACAATTTAACGAGTCGTTGGTGGTTCAACGGAATCGTTCAATGGTACTGTATTTCTTTCAGTTTCTTCTTTTTCTTTGCAATTGTCTTAGTTTTCTTTTTATAAGAAAAAATCGGTTTTTAAAATTATCGTATTACTTTGATAAAATGGAAAGAACAGGCTTACGATTAGGTTAACGATATAGTGTGCGAAAACACAAAATAAAGGAAAAGTAGGTGAAAGTTGTATCGTAGCGCTCGCACGCGCAATTATTTCCTTTCCATTCTCCAGGAGGGAATGGTCACCGCTTCGATGCAATTCAACGAGTAGGTTATCGGTCGTTAAAGTATCCGCTTGCTAGGATAATCTGATCCTTCAGTTCATCGAATCTTCTTAACTTTTGTTTAAAACATTCCTTTCTTTTCTTTTTTTCATCAAAGTAATATCCGTATATATTTGCGCGAAGCGTAATATTGTGTACTTTGAAATGTTCCTTCTCGACGTTTAATCTCGCAAACGGTATTGCGTTTCCTTGCGAACGCGTAGAAAGGATTAAACAAGGGGGCGTGTTGGAACTAGGTCGATGGTTTCGGATCAAGGCTGCGCAATTACGGCACATTTTTGCTTATCAATGGAAAAAATTGAAATCGGGGAATCGGTTAATTCGATGAATTTTCGGGCCGTAAAGTAAACGTCGCTAAGCTTAGTGGAATAGGTGTATCGAACTATGATATTGTATATTCGATACTCTACTTCCGTTTGTCGCAAAATAAACTGTTTTTCACCTTTTTCCACCCAACGGAAATTAAACTCATCTCTAAACAGATAGGAAGCGACGAACGCGAAAAAGAACCGCAGGAAATGGCATATACTATCGACCAACGCGCTGACACTTCACAAAACGACACTTTACCTTGCAGAATACGATTCTTTTTCTTCGCAAACGTGCACTCGAATGTTTTTACGTCGTCCTTGTACAGCGGATAAAAAGACAGAATATGTACACGTGCGATGTCCGGAGTCTACACAAATCGTTGTTTCGGTCTGTATCGGCTTTGAGACCGTTGTACTTTAGCTGGTATGAAACACAGAGTAGGTGTTTCGCGTACCAAACGATAGTAAATAGGTTTATTGATCACGGTGCTCCGAACAAGTGCGTTCTTTGGTAATCTTAGTCGATGATTACGAAGAATTTATGACCATTTTCTAGTCCAGTTGAATTTAAGGAACGATTCATTTTTCCGAAAGCTTGAGTAACCAGGAAAGGTTATAGTTTTGAATATTTTTCGTTTCAATCAAAAGTTTTACTTCGTTTTATTATCGACACTGACTTCCCGATATTAATTTCGTTGGATCGTTATCGCTGGAAATTAGATTTTCAAAATATTTCATGGTTCTTCTCTGGATGAAAGAAACGCAACGTTTGATAAAAAATAATCGTCATTTATCGAAGGACCATGCATCGAGCCACTTCCTTTAGCCTGTCCCTTAAAATAATTGAAAAACAATGGTAAAGTCTAAGCCAGCCCAAAGAATCGTCGCGGTAGGACGTGTTTTCTGAAAACGGAACATGTACTTTGCGAAGATTGTTCCAACGAAACCGGTTTCGCATTCGATTAATAATTCTCCGGTGATTCTCCAGTCAAGGTCTAGGTCGATAGTTTCAACTTTTAGTTTCATCGTCGATCGCAGACCAGAGATTTATCTTTTTTCCAACAATTTAAAGGCTAACAATCTTTCAAGGAATTTCGAATCACTGTTACAGCGATAGATATCGGTGTTCGAAATAATACTAAAGATTTATAATTTTCCAGATTAATAATTTTCCAGTCACCATCGTAGGAATATTAAATTTTGTTTTCTCATTTTCCTTTCTAAAATAAACCTGACGAATTTCCAACGAGGCCAAAGTGACGTGTTTACAGGAAAAACACATACCGTCGTGAACAGATCGACCTGTACAGGACAAAAATAACTCTGTACAGATCGGGGACGAAATATAGCAGCCGCACTTTCACCGCGGGTCACCGTGCCTGTGTCAGGCGAATCGAATCGAAACACGCGTTCGATCCCGATCAACGGGAAAAGTTTGTCAAACGCGGAAAACTTTATCATCATCTGCGGTGACATTTTCATTTTATTGTTAACATAATTTAACGATACTGAACGATGTAGGAAATTTCAGTTATTTTTATACGATATAAATGTAATTTAAGTATAGTATTAAGTTATGATTAACTAAAATTTAATAAAATTTAATAAAATTTAATAAAATTTAATAAAATTTAATAAAATTTAATAAAATTAAAAAATTTTAATTATTATTATTTTTTTTTTCCAAACATTTATGATGTATCGTGAGAATCCTGAGCACGGAGAATAAAGTATCAACGATTAAGGAATAAGCGATGACTAATCGGTAACTAGATATCCGCGGGCGATCTCGTAATATTCCTGTGAAAACCAAGTTATCGGTCGTTTCAATGAAAATAAAACGCCATCGCCGAATTAGGTTTTCCTCTCGGTAAAAACATTATTCGTATGGAAAAATAAGAGGGTGGCACTTTGCCACGTGTCTAACGCGATCTCTTTCCGGGCTATCCTGTTAGGTGAACCGGTGGCTACGGTATTGATCCGGTTTCCTGCTTTCTGGGTTGCTTTTTTTGCGAAAAAATATGCTTGACGTATCGCGAGATTCGTTTTCTCAAACATTTTTAAACTATGTACATCCACTTTGAATCAAGAACTATAATTGTTTTAACAATTATATCATTGAACTGTTAGAAACGTTTGCTTCTTGACAGGGCTAACTCATCGTCCCAGGAAGATCTTGTTATTCGTCAATCCGTTTGGAGGAAAGAAGAAGGGATTGAAGATATGGGAGAAAGATGTACAGCCTTTGATGACCATCGCTGGTATTGAAACGAAGATGCTGGTCACGGAAAGGATCGGTCATGCTCGCGATATCCTGTTAACCGCAGACCTGAGCGACTTTCACGTAAGTTTGCTACTTAATTTCATTGCTAAAGCTCCTTCGACTCGTCCAAGTACCATGTTTCGATCTTTCTTACCCTTTATAGGCAGTGGTATGCATTGGGGGAGACGGGACCCTCGCAGAGGTGATCAACGGTCTGGTGCTGAGAACCTCCAAAGATGGACAAATCGATCACAACGATCCAGAAGTGACTCTTCCGAACCCTCGACTTCCTATAGGGGTAATACCTAGCGGAAGCACCGACACAGTGGCGTACAGTCTCCATGGGACGACCGACGTCCAGACGGCAGCCATACATATCATTTTTGGCGACAGCACCGGCCTCGACATCTCCTCCGTACACAGCGATCAATCGTTGCTCAGATTGTACGCCAGTATGCTCAGTTACGGCTACCTGGGTGACGTGATACGGGACAGTGAAAAATTTCGATGGATGGGACCTCAAAGATACGATTATTCGGGTAAGTAAAATACTACTTTACGGGTACGCGATAAAAAGAAGAGTAACCTTATTCTTGTCTTTGCGTACTTTCTTGTGTATCGATGGTAGTTGGATGGATTTTTTATGTGCCCTACAATTTCATTTCAAGGCTATCTTTATAATCAAGTAGTAAGATAATTAATTACAGGTTATATAATTATATAGTTCCCTTTTTTTACCTGCATACAGTAGTCGTATTCGATAGTACTTATAGCGGTATAACTGTTTTTTTATACATTTAACAGGGTGCTTTATAGTTTCTGATTATTGAATGAATAACGGAAACGAAATAACAATATCAATTTATCGGGATCGGGGTTAACAGCTCAATCGTCCTCGAGTCACCAAGTCATTTGGATCTAGGAATGGGTAGGAATGGCTAGAAATGGCTAGAAATGGTATAATATGAGTTTGCTGTAAAATTCTTCAAACTTGTGGGCTTTTTTCGGGGACACCAGCGTGCCATAGGGGTGGGGAGAGACCGTATATATATTTAGGAAGAATCGAGCAAAATCAGCCCGTGTGTCAAAGATTTATTTCGATAGGTTTCACGAGAGTGGTTTAAGAGATTTATAAGAGGACGGTGTGGAAGCTATTACGAAATAAAGTATGAAGATGGCGCTAGCTGAGGTAGTTTTAGAGCGCATTCTTTTGTGAAACGCGTGAAACTTAGGAGATTCGGGGAAATTCAATCGTTTCTGCAGGTAAGTATTTATTTTTTATAATTCTGTCCTGATTATTTTAATATAAAATATCAAATCGAGCGATGTGTTTTGTTAGGTACATAGTACAAAATAGTTCTAGATATATTGTTAAATGTTTAGAGATGTTAGAATTCAAAGAATAGTTAGAGTTACAATATATAACGATAAAATGATCGTTGTATTTATATTTAATGTAACACAGGTAACAACGATTCGTTTATTCATTTATTCATTTATTCATTTATTCATTTATTCATTTATTTATGTATCTATTTATTTATTTATTCATGTATTTATTTTCACAGGAAACGTTTGATAACAAGAATTCGGCAGGAGCTAGTTTCGATACAGTATTACAGTTTATAAGTATTTGTTTTATAAATATATATTTAAAGAATTGTATTTATTAAAACTGTGAAAAAAATAAACGTATTAATCAAAATGAAAAGAATTTTTTTTATTTTTCCTATCATTTTCCACTTCCCTGAAACAAAACTCCAATAAAATCGAAAATCGTGGCCTAGGAGAATATAAAAGTAAAACAGGTGGCACAAATTTAACGAATTCCAGGAATTTTACGTCATTTTCCAAGAATTACTGAGAAACAAAATTTTCAGGTTTTGCCAGGAAATGATACTTTGTAACAGGGGAATGTAACATGGAAGGAGGTGGCAAGAGTTTGGCGATTCCTGGAATTTGACTTCATTTTCCAAGAATTTTAAAGAAAGTAAATTTTCGGGTTTCGGCGCAAGAATTTCGTGAAATTTGGCACTTTGTAACAGGAGAACATATCATCGAAGGAGGTGGCAAGAGTTTGGCGATTCCTGGAATTTGACTTCATTTTCCAAGAATTTTAAAGAAACTAAATTTTCGGGTTTCGGCGCAAAAATTTCGTGAAATTTGGCACTTTGTAACAGGAGAACATATCATCGAAGGAGGTGGCAAGAGTTTGGCGATTCCTGGAATTTGACTTCATTTTCCAAGAATTTTTAAGAAACTAAATTTTCGGGTTTCGGCACAAAAATTTCGCGAAATTTGGCACTTTGTAACAGGAGAACATATCATCGAAGGAGGTGGCAAGAGTTTGGCGATTCCTGGAATTTGACTTCATTTTCTAAGAATTTCAAAGAAACTAAATTTTCGGGTTTCGGCACAAAAATTTCGGGAAATTTGGCACTTTGTAACAGGAGAACATATCATCGAAGGAGGTGGCAAGAGTTTGGCGATTCCTGGAATTTGACTTCATTTTCTAAGAATTTCAAAGAAAGTAAATTTTCGGGTTTCGGCGCAAAAATTTCGTGAAATTTGGCACTTCGTAACGGGAGAACATATCATCGAAGGAGGTGGCAAGAGTTTGGCGATTCCTGGAACTTGACTTCATTTTCTAAGAATTTCAAAGAAACTAAATTTTCGGGTTTCGGCGCAAAAATTTCGTGAAATTTGGCACTTCGTAACGGGATAATATATCATCGAAGAAGGTGGCACGAGTTTGACAATTCCTGGAATTTGACGTCATTTTCCAGGAAATCTCATCAATTCAAATTTTTATAGATTTCGGTAACGTTTTTGATTTAGTTGAATGTTTATCGCGACGCGTTTCATTTCGTTAACTTGTACTGTATTAAGAAAGGGAAGGAATTGAAATAAAAAAAGTATATATATATATATATATGTATATATATTTATTGTATGTTTTTTTCTACCGCGACTATCATTGATACTAAAGTTGTTTACCCTGCTTTGAAAGTTATTGAAATTATTGAAAAAAGAAAAATTTATAAAAAAGAACTTAGATTGATTTTAATCCAGGTTTCAAGAAGATACTCGCGAATAAAGGCTACGAAGGAGAGATACAGCTTCTTTCGGATCCCTGTCACCCAGCAACTAGCACAAGATGTATAAAAAACTGCACCAGGTGTCTGCAACACATGCACAACAGCATTCCTGACAAAGAAATATCCAGTTAGTTGTATATTGAACAGAAAAATTAATTTTTATCATCATTTAATATTGATTGAAACATTTTTCTTTCATTTACCTTGATTTACTGCAGGATGGATGACTGTCAGAGGCAAATTCTTCATGGTAAATGGTGCCAATCTTGCCTGTAGCTGTTCCAGGAGTCCCATGGGCTTCAGTCCCCATTGTCATGTAGGGGATGGTTGTGTAGACGTGATTCTGGTTCGGCATACTTCGCTTTTTAACAATATCAGGATGTTGTTGAGGCTGTCGAGTAAACAAAAGACTCTGGTGTGTGTGCGAAATAACTTAAAATATTTGATTACAATACTATTTTCCAAATCTCAGAATCTAAAAATCTAAAAATCTAAAAATCTAAAAATCTTAAAGTTTCAAAATTCTCAGACACATAAAATCTTTGAAAAGAAAATATAAATCACTGCTGAATCGTGGAATTCCTACCTGTGATAAAACAACACCTTCATAAATGATTCATCAAAGATCGGAGATTTCTTCGATTGATCTCGTCTGTTTGACTTGCACAGTACGATCTACCTTTCGTCGAGGTGTACAGAGCGAGGGAGTTCACCTTCCGTGCCCTACCCACCCTGCATATGCAGTCCAACAACGAGATTAACACCCGATACCTGAATTCGAGCCTCAGCGTGTGGAACTGCGACGGCGAGGTGATCGATACCTCAAACGTGAAAATCAGGTAAACACTCGCTCGAGTATTTACAAGCGTTTGATTCACTCGGTTCCGGTTCAATCGTTTTGTTATTACTTTTTCGTATCTTATTAATCTTTAATTTCTATTTCAAGTGCGAGGTTATTTTTTAAGAAATTCCAACCAATTGTTGAAATATGAAAAAAAAAATATATATAAAAACCATCTTTTCCTTGACTTTCGACTCTTGTGATTTTTTTGAAATAACTATGCAAATGATAATACAAAAGCTTATTCATTTTTGTACTCTTTTATTTGATCTGACCAACCAATCGATGGAACAAAATTATATAATTTATTCGATGTAATTTGTTGATAGAGTACACTGCCAACTGGTGAACGTATTCACGAGACGAGCCCAGGAACCAGTTCACGAGCAGACCTGTTTGTGTTAGTGGCGAATGGTCGATCGACGCTGCTTAAAATAAGAGAACGACGAGCGCGTGTTTCCGTGGAACACGATGGCACTCGAATCGCATAGTTCCTTCGACTTGCCCTGATTAATCGGTGTCTTGATATCGCCACCTGACGAATATATTCGATCGACAACGATATTCTTGAGAGTTCGATAGCAAACGAGTGATTTCAATTGTGAAACGAGAGGAGAAAAGTTTTTAAAATGTACCATTTCAACATGTACAAAGTGAAAAGGTTTGAACTTTAACAATTCTGATATACTAATGATAAATTTGAATGGTACCTCGCGGTACGATGCAATAATTCACGAGATATCGGCGTCGTTCGAACGTCTGGCTAACAACGGGCTATTTTACTCAGAATCTCTGTTGATCAGAATATAACGTGGGTTGCGCCTATTTGTTCAGTATATCTTCGGAGCAAGGTCTTGAAACATCAAGAATCGCGTTAAACGTCCACGAAGACCTCGAAGGATGTAGAATCTTACGTTTGCACGATAGTTCGCCAGATTTTTTTTTTTTTTTTTTTTTTTTTTTTTTTTTTTTTTTTTTTTTTTTTTT
>SMSQ01020851.1:314413-367961 GCA_019453375.1 Ctenoplectra terminalis
TTAATTATATATTTTTCACTCGAAGAACGATTCAAAGAGTCGAATAAAAGCGAATAGAAAAGTAAGAATTCGTAATTGAAGGTAAGAAAAAAATTATGAAAAAATTGATGATGTATTGGTTTGAATTTTATAAGAATTAGCAGGATGGTCATTGGGTTTTCCATTCAATTCAAATTGAATTACTATATTTATTTGAAATATTTTGGAATTGTTATTCACTTCCTAAAATAACTATACATTGTAATATATATTTAAAAATATGGAGCAATTATTGAAAACTGTCCAAAGACATTTTGACCATCCTCGTATTTACCTTCACCAAATTAAGAGTTTCGCTTTCGATAGCGTTAGAGTAGCGATATTTTCCGCAGAGTAAAGACACACAGAGAAAAGAGAAAGAGTAACATGTATTTTCATGAAACGAGCACCACTTTGAAAACGTTGCGTCCGCAGATGTGCACGTACGAGAGACATGGTTGTTAGAGCTTAGAGCTTAGAGCTTAGAGCTTAGAGCTTAGAGCTTAGAGCTTAGAGCTTAGAGTATTTCGGAGAAGAATCGAGCGGCATTTACTTTACCGAGACAAGTATTTCCATCTATTTATTTACTTATAGAGAGTAGGGTGCGTGAAAATCCATTGGACGTGATTAATCGACCTTTCTATCGCGCAAATTGCACGAATCGATGGATTCACTGCTGCGTTGCTTCAATCCTTATCTTTTATTTATAAATATTGTTGCATTACTGTGTCGTACAGTTCGGGTTATACCAATGGTTTCTAATATTTTGTTGATCGTACAAAGTTTATGTTCCATGGGAGTTTAGTTAGTCTCTTGTGTTTTATTTTTAACAGATAGCGTACGAAGAAAAGAGAATCTGATAGAAGTAAGGTATTTTTATATGTTTAATATATGATGACGTCTGATGAATTAGTCAAGGAAAGAAATATAGATACGAAAATAAAAGTTGATGGTAGAAAATGGTTTGTCGATGGTTTGTCGATGGTTTCAATTATAATTTAATCACTGTTTTTCTTTTGTGATCTAACAATTTACAGGTTGCAAGAAGAAAGTAAATTATGAATAATCAATTTATGAAATTATAAAGTAAAAGCTTGAACGCAGCAATGAATACGTTAAAGTCGAAGCGTCTTTACCGAGTTTCAGAATGGAAGACTCAAAGATTGTTATGACCGTACCTTTTGATTTTCCTCCAAAACGTATTTCTTTTTTGGGTCATTCAACCACTGGATAGTTGATTCAAAATTCGACCATGTATTCGATTCTGTGATCTTTCGTGGTTCTAACGATGGCATTTCCGCTACACCATTCCATCCATTGCAACGGTATTCTTTTTTTCTTTTCTACATCTTTTTTACATCTATCTTTAGATTTATTTTCAAGAGTAGAACAATTTATTTTAAGAGACCAAAATGACGGACTACAAGGGGTTAGCGACCGACCGATGGAGCGGAAAAAATTAATCAACCGTCAAAACAAAGATTATTCTGTAGACCCGTGTGTCTAGGTTGTACAGCTATACATAAGTACATACATACATACATACATACACAGATATACATATGTATATACCTATATTTTAATTACCAAGTATTTATATACATAGAGCGAAAGAAAGATGGTTGCGATGTATCGTTTTCGGTATGTTTGTAACCGAGTTATTATCAATTGATTTTTTATTATTTTCGCGACGATGTACCGAATGTCGAAAATGGCAGTGCGTATTATTAATAAATTGTACTTCACTTTTTCATCTCGATATACATTTCTTTTTTATCCCCATTTTTCCCACAAACCAAATTTTCAAAAGAATTTTAAATTAAAATAGTATATAAAAATAATTTCCAAATATTTTTAGCAAATATTTCTTTATAATGGTTCGCTCTCTATAGAAGTGAAATTCACAATAACTTAAAGAGGGGATAAATGTTCGGTAAACATTCATTTACTCGTTTTTCTCCTCCTTTATATATTAAGAATTTTTAATAATCAATATTGTCGGATATAATATATATATATATATCTATATATATATATATCTATATATATATATATATACATATACGCACCCACACACGCGCGCGCGCGCGTACACACACACACACACCCCCAGGCACACACATATATATGTATATATATATATGTATGTATGTATATATATGTATATATATAATATAATATAATACATTATATTAATTGAGACAGTATGGACACAATGTATAATTGGCGCGATAAGGTGACAAAGAATCATGTCCCGTGTCAGTGTCCCTTCGTCGGAGGGTTGCCAGTTCCACTTGCGAATACAAAGTCGTATTATTGTTTTCCTTCTTTTCTTTCTCTCGCTTCTCCCTTTTCCTACGTCGTTTTTCAAATTTTTCACGGTTTCGAACACCATGGCCGGATGTCTACCTCCACGGTTATCACAACTAGTTTTTCGTAAGCATTAATCCTCAACGATCGACCAACTCTACAGAGAGAGGGCTGGTAAATTATAAAATTTATTCCTCGCTCATTTATTGAATAATAATTAAAAAAATTTATATATATATATATATATACACATATATATATAAATATGCATTTGAAAGAAATATAATTTTTCACCAAGCTAATCAATTGTCAATATGAAAGAAAAAGTGTAAAATTTTATGAATGAAAATATTAAAAGGTTCCTTAGTTACTATACCGAATGAAATATTATTTGCAGCAATGCGTATACTTTCTTCGATAAATAGTAAAAATTTCTTTAGCCACTCTTTCTATAGAGAAACCTAATTTATTGGGTTTCATCCTTTTCGGTTACCACTATCACCACCTTTGTCACAGCCCTCCCTCTCGATCCGCCTCCCACAAAGGCCAACCACCCTCAGCTCCTCGCACCTTCCTCGCAGCGTATCATTATACTATTTAGTCTAATCCCTGATATATAACATGAACCTTGTTCACAATCGTAAAAAAAAAAAGGATCGTGAAACGAAAATACATGCGAACCTCCTACCATTCCTGAGTGGCTAGGCGTTCGCGTTCTCGACTTCCTCTTTCTCTTCTTAATCGTATCTGTCGTGCTGTTTAGTCGTTTACTCTCGCTCTGACGATCGTGCGCCAACTTTCTTTTTCAGGGGTGCTTGTTTTCACAGTGTTGGGTGTTGCTCGAAAGTATTTGAACAATTTTTTAATAACGGCAATTATTGATTATTTTTGTATAGATATTGTGCGTCTTATGAAAGAAAGTAGGAAAAGAAACTGTGAGAAGAAAAATTAAAGAATGCAATATTTTTAAAGGAGGATAAAATTAAAGGTTAAAGATAAAAACAGCAACTCCCAGCAACACGTATCATCAACACCCCCAATCTCCGTCCTCTTCCGAAATGAAAAATTGCTCACATGTTTTCGCCTCGCTGTCTACTTTGTACAACCATACTACACAGTGTGCTATTCTTTTTAGCTCAATAAATATTCGATAAATATATTTTGTATTTCATCATGATAATATATGTATATCAACGTATTGCCGTAGTAGTAGGTAGTAATAATCGCACTATATTATTTATCGCCGCTTCGTCGTTTACAACTACCAGTATCGTTAAATACCGTTTAAACTTTATATAATATTATTATTATTATTATTATTATTATTATTATTATCGTAGCTGAATTCGCATCTCGCATGCTCGTGCGCTCTATATTCTTTTATCGAACCCTTCCAACGCATCCCCCCAACCACAAAAAAAAAAAAAAAGTTAAAAACAATCTTGTTTTATTTATCTTTCGTTAATGAGTGCCCGTTAAATGAATCGTTCGTTAGCTACTTGTTTATATATGTATAATATATTATACGTGTTCAATCGGAAACGATCCACAATTATTTTATTTTTTCTTTACAAGACGCTTAATTGCACGCATACCGACGTCTCGATTTTCACCTTCAATTCTTTATCCTTTCTACTCTTTTCTAATCCACATGCGGCCCGTTTGGAGTGGGTGGCCCGGGATATTCAGTCGATTTTCACTCTCGATCTCGATCGAGACGCGCGACAGTCGCATAATTAAGCTTCTCTCGCTTGCTTTGCTATCGTTTTATCTCATTCTCTCTCTCCCCCCCCCCGCCATCCGCTCTTCCTCTCACCCAAAATCTACTAGAGAAATATCTATTTTACGTAGAAAAAGTTCTCGTGCGCACTGTCGCGCCGGAGGGAATTTTCGGTTGCGGCTAAGGATCACATTGGTTTAACTCTTCCTTCTTTACGAGCTATTCCTGTTACTGGTAATTATTACTGTTATTTAAGGGAGTTAAGGGTGAAGATACAGAATCTAATTCTGAGCGAGGATTTGTGGAAGGAGCTACATATGTAACAAACTTTGAGAGTTAATAATATACGTTGGAATTAGTCGTTGGAAAAATTAGTTGTTGTTACCGATTAGGGATTAAAATTATTTTCTAGATTGAAATAGATACTACTTTCGGTACTATTAAAACTATCACTCTTAATAAATTACTATGCTGCTAGTTAAGTAACAAATTATCACGAATTATGCAATTAAATACTCTATCTAATTACTACAATTAAGCAACTCGAATCAAATTTCCATTCACAACAAGATTGCTACGTTATAATTACAATTAACAATTAACATTCAAATACTCGTCTACGTAAAACCGTACCTACTATCGTTCGATCCTCGTCGATATCACAACAATCGCTATAAAATACAAAATATCTAACTAATATTTTATTTAGAATCAAGGGTCGTTTTTCGTTTCATCTTGAATTGTGATCCTAGCCGCAATGAATTTCGACCGGCTGTCGTGCGAACGATTTTATTAATGCACTTTCGGTTCAAGGCAGCTCGAGACGCTATAGAAAATGTTTCTGTGGATGCCCCGAGAGAAATCGGCGCGGCGCGAGCTCGATGTTGAGACGCTGTGTTGAGCGGAAACCCGGTTGGCTGGATTCTTGAATCAGTTATACGCAGAATCAACCTATCACCAGGCGTTTTGAGGAAAAATTTTTCTTCATTTTTCAACATTTACTATCCTTTTGCGGAAATTAAAAATCTTAAAGTTGAAACTCAAACTAGTCTCAAAAATTTCAGACTAGGAATTTTAATTTCAATTTCAATGATGGATAGAGAAAAAATTTTCCTGGTTAATTATTTTTCTAAAAGCGGACCTAACCACGACTTTTCACCTCGTTGGGAAAACCTAAGCCTACTTTGTAATCGTTCTACTCTAATTGCACCCTTGAAATCGTACGTTTGATAATCCTTCAATCACGTATTACTTAATAATCTTTCAACCTTTGTAACTAACATTTAAAGGATGCGAATACCAAAGGTGGAACATTTGCCTTTTTTTTTATTATGCTAAAAAAATGTTTGAACCTTGAAGGTAATAAAGAGGAATTTTCAGAAAATTACACTTTTCTTTTTTACTTGGTATCGCAATATCTCAATTGTATCAAATTATCAATTTTATGTTAGCATTATTAATATGTGATTCTCGATTATCAGGCTCGAAAAAATTTGTGCAATCTCCAACAAATTAAATTGAAAAATCATCGTGAGAAGTAAGTTGGCGGTAATGCATGTATCCCGAACCACCCTGGTTTCGTTTCGCTATATTTCCCTATCAATTTTAATTCATTTATTATTATCATTATTATTATTATTCTTATTATTACTATTATTATTATTATTATTATCATTATCATTATCATTATCATTATTATTATTATTATTATTATTATTATTATTACTATTATTATTATGAATCGCTGGCGTCGAGTGCTCGCGCATTTTTGTTTAACAAAATAAGAACACGAAATCTCGTTACAATCCCTATTGGCATCGAGAAAAGTATTAAAATTGCTTACATATCTATCGCGACTCATTCGATTCCTTCACAATAACAACCCTCAAAGGAAGCTCTAGATCTTTGCCTGAATTAAAATTATTATATTAAATCTTAATAGTTTCTAGTGGTACTAAATTTTTTAACACCTAAGAAACGAATTAATGATAGATAAGGGTGGTTGGCAAAGGGATCGAAAGGAGTGTGCAAGTCCCTTGATCGATCGGATCTAGGGCTTCAAAAATCGATGGATTCGGCTGTCTCTCTGCCCCTGTGCGTAATATAATAACTATGAACTGCCAGGATGAAACACCCGCTTGTAAATCGTTCGTATTACAAAGAACAACGGAAACCATCTATTCTACAAATATTAATTTAAACAAAGAAACTTTAGCACTAAAAATGCTTCTTATTGCACTAGAAGTCTAAAAAATTAAGCTTACGAAGCTAAATTAATTTTTTTCTTTCTGTAATACCAACGATTCGATACACCCTTATTTAATCTAAAAACAGAGAGCAGTTCACCCTGCGCGTGCGTTTTACGTGTCCTATTCGCTTCGTATCGAATTAGTATATTTACACTAACGAATCGTTCTCTCCCGTAGTAACCGTAGTCGTAAAGCAATTAGTAGTTTAGTTAGTGTGCGAATTAATAGTAGTATCAACGACAGCAACGTCCTTCCTCTCCCGCAGTAAACGGTATGCCTTAATAGTTGAAATAGGCGGTGTAATAGTAACAGCTGTATACGGTTGCCCTCCGATTTACAATTAATAGTACGTGTAAGAGTAGCGATAAAATAGTAGTAGTTTAGCTTACAATAAAGCTGTGTTATTAATTAATAGTAGTAGTAGTAGTAGTAGTAGTAGTAGTAGTAGTAGTGGTAGTAGTGGTAGTAGTAGTAGTGGTAATAGTAGTAGTGGTAATAATGGTGGTAGTAGTAATAGTAATAGTATTAATGGTAATGATAGAATGGTGGTGGTGCTGTAATGGTAAGTGGTTTTCCCTTTTTTTTTTTGTTTTTTTTTTTTCATTTTTCTTTTAGCGGCGGTGCTGACGGCGATGGTGGTGGCGATGGTGGCGGTAATTGTGATACAGCAGTAATTACAATAATAGTAGTAGTTTCTTTGCCTTCGTAATATTAACAATATAGTTGCAGCGGTATTTATCGTTGCCTTGTAGTAATGTTAGTAGCGGTACAAGCAATTTTTTATAGGAATAGTAGTATCGTATCGCCGCGTTTAATTCTCTTAACTCGAGTCTGTGTAAACCTTATGTTTCTTTTTTTTTTCTTTTTTTCCTTTTTTTTTTATCGCTAGTTATCAATATCGCTAGTCTCAAATTCTTTGTACTATCACTACGAACCGATTGACAGGGTGCCTCCATTCTTCCCATTTATCCTGAGATTTCGACTCAATTCTGGACCCTTGTTCTTATAAATTTTCGATTTTTCTTTTGACATTATTCGTAACAGCGCATGGACGCCAAGCGATAGAAATTAAATAAAGAAAAAAATTGTAACACTTATATGGATTTTTTGCAACACAAAACTGCCAACGAAAATTCAGTAATCAAATCGCTTGACATCCAGACTTTAGACAAAAAATAAAAATCATTCGCAACAGAAGCTCTAGATTTTTAAGCGCTGTAAGTCGCTATAAAGTATTAATTTCGAAAGGCACGTAGAAACATAGATAAACAAGTAAACAAATGTTCGGGGGAGGAAGATAGAATGAAAAAGTAAACCACTTTTAAACGATCGCCATCTTATTCCACGAATGATTATGGCTGAGAACGTATCTAACCGAACTGGAGTAACAGCAACCGCTTGTGACAACATAGATCTTTGTTTTCCTTTCTTATTTTCTTTATGGATCGTAATCACGAACGGGACGTGAGTCGTCGCTAATGGGCAAGGATGCCGCACACCCTTTCAACCTCACTCGAAGAGAGAAAGAGAGAAAAACAAAAGGGATTCTTGTGAAACTTTACACAAACCCCTCGAAAATCCACGTGGTCGTCTAGAGGATATATTAAGCGCATTTTATGTAAGGGATTCCTCGAGGATCGCTATCTTAGGAGTTATAAAGTGGACAAGTTGCCTTTCGTGCTTGTTTCCTAACTCTCGCGCTGCCAGAAGCGGAATATACAATTCATATTTCTAATAGAGTAAGTAATATTTTATAACACAATAATTATTATATTTCGCTTAAACAGTATTATTTTCAGAGACGTTAATATTAAAAACTGGATCATGAATTTTTGAGATATTAAGCTCAGCAAACAGTTTAATAGTTTTAGTATTTAAAAAAAATTATATCGAGTTAATTGAAGGAGAGTACTTTGTAACTAATTATACCTAGCGTTTTCTTTGTTTTTTATAAACTGGCAGCGATAGAGTTCAATGCAGAAGAAAAAAAAACAACGAAAGAAAGATTCGTCACGTATCGTCGGACACCCTTATTTAACGTACAATCGACGGAAAGCACTTTTGGACAATATACAACATTATACTTCAGGACCTTCGTTGTCGTCAAGTTCGATGTTACATCATCTCGTTGCGCGACGTTAGACTAAATTCCTAAGTAGTTAATAACTATAGAACTCTCACTATCTCGAAACGTCGTCCTCTTTTCTCCGCATTCCTTTCATAGTCTCGTTTACTTTTTCTTCAACTTCTTCCTCTTCCTCTTCTTCTTCGGTTTTATCCACCTTCGTCCTCTTATTCACGCGCGCCATTATATCGTTTAATCATCGTCGTCATTATCATGAAATAACGTGTATCTTGTAATTAGTTAATTGCTTAATTTATCAATAGTAATCAGTATTAAATATTCACTTTGTTTCTAACTAGCAGCCTCTGGTGACTAGTCCATACAACTAGTCGTTCTCTCTTTTTTATTTTCCGCTGTGTATCTTTTTCACTAGTGTTAGCACTAGCCTGAGCATTAGGCAATTAATCAACGATACGATTATAAAGTTATCAATCATCATTACCGTTACTATTAATATTTTAATTTATATTATTATCCGTGGTTCGTGGACCGGTTAACTTCCATTCCGACCGATTCTCGTCGACTGGATCCCCTCGACCTTCTTTCTCTCTACTTTTCTCTTTTTTTTTTTATTCACTTAATCGCCACTTTTTTTTTATTTCTTTTATCATTTGTTCCTTCTTTAGACGTTCATTCCTCGATGATCGAAGAAGAATCTATTCTTTTATTTCGACTGTATCTTCTTCGTTTGTTCACGCGTCATCTAAACAAGCTTATATACGTGTGTGTATTTGTGTTTCTTCATAAATATTATAAAAAAATATAATAGAAAATTATAATTTCGTTATAATATTTATAAGCTACTTGAAATTGGCACTAGAAATTTTTTTTTTTTTAGTCTCTTAATTTTCTCGTTTAATCTTATCGTTAAACTCTTCTTCGAAATATTTTCTTCTTCTTCTTTTTTTTTTTTTTTCTTTTTAATATTCACTCGTAGGCGCGACTACTCTAAGGTCCTCTAAAATTTTACAAAATTCTACGAGCGTGTATGTACAAAAACACACATTCCAGAAGGCCTTTGAAGCATGAAGAATAGGAAATAGACGGTCGTTATAAAATCGCACGGAAAACGATACTTTATTAGTATTTTCTTTTCCTCTCTGCTGTTTTTCTTTCTTATTTTTTTCATTCGGTTCTTTTTTTTTTTTTTTTAGAAAGTTTAAATCGTCTATGGTTTCTATTGGTCGACGGGATCGATCGGCGATGATCAGAGACGTTTCAATTAGGAGATGAAATGAGGGGTCCTTACTCGTGTCCTTCGAGGATTTTAGAGAGAGAGAGAGAGAGAGAGAGAGAGAAAGACAGAGAGAAAGTGTTAGAAATTAATTGCGCGTCGAGAGAGGAGAACAACGCTTCCAGTGGCGCACAAGTAATAATTGACCGAAATGCTAACCCTCTGAGAGCAGAGTAATGCCTTTCATTCGTTAAAGTGAATTATTAAATTGTAGAATTTAATAGCGTAAAAAATTGAAGATGAGAGAGAAAAACAGAATTTAATAACGCTACCTATCTTCTAATACTTCGAACAAATTTACTTTTTAAAGGTTTAAATTTTTCCAAGTATACTTAGGGAACAGGATTTTTTCTCTTACCTTTTGACAAACAGAACTTTCGAGACAAGGTCTAAGAGTTGTAACTTCGTCGGAGGAGGAAAGAAAAAGAATCAAAGAGTCAAATAATAAAATAATAAAAATATAAATATAAAAGTTGGGAATCAATTCAAAGTTAAAGACACGAGACCTCAGAGGGTTAAAAGCAAGCCCCACGTGTTCGCGAAGTCAGGACCTAACCCCAGCTCAGACTTTTTCGACGTAATGGCGGAGGTCCTGTTCGCCAGAAGCGCTACGAACGTTCCCTCGACGCGGCCCGCTTAAACTACGATCAGACTCTCAGGCACTCGATTCTCCGCAGGCTTAGGTCGCGAAGCTGAACACGACACGAGGAATCCTGGCGATTCCCCTCCGGCTCGAGGTAATTATCGTACGCGCCGGTGAGTAACGACCCCGTGGAACATGCGAGCTTCTCGACGCTTTCAGCTCTAAGCCTCCAGTGTCACGGGGGAGACTTTGGTCTGCCGCTCTTGTCCTGCATCACTTGTTGCTGCTGCTGTTGCTGCTGTGCTTGCTGTTGCGGTGGGGGTTGCTGTTGTTGAGGAGGTTGCTGCTGTTGTTGCTGCTGAGATTGTTGATGGTGATGCGAGTTTGGGTCCGTTCCCACACCCATGTCTGTGCCCATCAAATTACCAGCGCCGCTCTTATCGACCACGGTGCTCGTGTGTACTGGATGGAAATACCGTTCTGGAATATTATTACAGAGTTTGATCAGGATCGCTCGAAGGTAGTTAATAACTGCAGTATCGCACGAAAGCGGAATAATAGGTTTAATTGGTTCTGCGAGTATTTCAATGAAAATTTTTCAAAGTCTGAATCTAACCAACCTTCGTCCATGGCAGACGGCGGCTCGCTGGCAGTTCCGGTGATGATGGGCGCGATCATATTGTAATCATCTTCCAGGTTAATGAACGGTGCGGTGTTCCAACGAGGTGGCACGTTAGAGACCGATCTTTGCGTGGCCACCGGCCTCGTCACCGAGACAGGTGACGAGAAGAGAGAGAGGTTCGTCGGAGAGATCACTCCAGACATCGAGCTGATCGTAGGGTACGTGAATATTTGCTGTCAACAGAATCAAGTTGATTATAATATTTCTTAACTTTCTAAACATTCTGTTTCTCGAACGCTTTACTGTCTCAACGCTTAAATACTTGATAAAGAAAACAAATTTCTATTCAACCCTTCAAGAATAAGAATAAGAATAAGAAACTCTAATTTCAAAACTAAAACTAAACTAACCTGTCCAGGTTGAGAGTGAAAGTGAGCAAAGGTATACTCCCGACTGGTGTGTGGAGCGGTGACGAGGATCCTTGCCGGGCTCTTCCTGCCAGCCGGGTCGACGGAGCTCTGGCAACCGGAACTGACCAGTCCCACCGCTGCCGCGGCGGCCATTTGCTCCTGATTGGACGCAAGTTCTGCTGGGTCCGTGGGCGAGGTCGACGAGGTGGGGGGTGAGTTCGAGCTCGCAGCAGTTAGCTCGCCCGTCGACCTTATAATGGCGACAGGCCTCGCCATCGGGGCAGGCGGCGGCGGTGGCAGCATCGAACTCGGATAATACTGTGAGAACTTTTGTATACCAGTGCGAGGTCCAGCTAGCTGCGCCTGGAAATACCACACACCCACCGATCAACGTCGTCGACCCGCGCGTGATCCATTCACCCCGTTTTCTGTGCCTCCACACTTTCGGTCACAACTTTTATCTCGCACCCCTCGTTTGTGACATTTTACTTAAATTTAGATACGATGGTGAAGTAAAAGAGCAATTAGTAAAAGAAACTTTGAACGATTAAAATATATAAAGAGGTGGAAGATATCGCAAACGAAGGATCGAGAACATTTCGTCTCAAATTTTAATTCGATGCTATTCCCATATTTTTCAAACGAATCATCCTCGATTTTAAAAACTTTAATAATCAATGTACCAATAAATAAAATTCGAAAAAAAAAATCCAGGGCGATTGGAACACGGATGACGATGCAGGTCGAAGAACCACCACGTTGTCACGTTCGATCTCTCGGAAAAAACGATCTTCCTATTATTGGAAGAACATTTTTTCTCGATCGAAACGACGAGAATGTGGTGGGTTTAAAAAGGATCCGGAAGCTACCTGGGGCAGTTGTTGAGTATTCTCGGCCTCCTGGCAGACGAACGTTACGAAATCCGACAAAGTGTCGTGACCGTTCTCGGGGTACTTCACTACCCCCGTTGAGGCAGGGTGTTCCGGCTGATAGTAGGCGAGTCCAGACATACTTTGACCGGAACCACCGGCCAATCCTTCGTGCGGGGAGTGCAATCCTGAAACACAATTCACCACTGTCATCATCCGACTGTGCGGTCAGGGCCACGACGAAACCACCCCCTAAATTCGAGCGGCGCTTCTTCCATGGAATCGACTCTCTGTTTCGTGCCCGGTTTCACCATCATTTTCTTTATCAAATTATTCTTTCTATTTCGTGTTTTAAGAACAATTTTTTTGCAACTCTTGGATTTGTTCCTTAATTTTCTTCTATTTTTCAGGAACTTTAGTGAAAACCAAAGACGTAGAAAATTGAAACAATTAGATGTATTAATTTCTAGAAAATCTCGTTGCCCGCTTTAATCGGTAATGGTAATTGTTAATCCGGAGAGTTAAAGTTGTTAGTAAAATTGAAGCCGACCGCGGAAACTTAGCAGTAGAAGGAGCAAACAAAGGTAACGATTGCTGCTGCGAGTCTGTTAGGGGGTGGTTTTAGTGGTACTTTTAAGGGAGGGGGTCGACCAACTATAACGATCGTGTTAAATATATATATATATATAAGGCACTCCAAGCGTGAGGCTGGCTGGCTGAAATGTACATGTATTTATATACGGATGTACGTGTGCGCGCACGAATAAATGTATTTTCTAATTTCTTTCATCTTTTTCTTTTTCAATTTTAAATGATAAGGTATTTAATAATTAATTTCTTAATTCTACGAGCGCGCACACGTATAACACGCAATATGTGGTTATATACATGTATGTATATATACATATAGTTATGTATATATATATATATAGAGAGAGAGAGAGAGAATATATTAGTATATATAGAGAGATATGTATATAGATATTTAGTGCAACAACAAACATCAAACAGCAAGATAACAACAATTAAACAACACATCAAAAAACATCAAGGTAACAACAACATCAACATCAATACAATGATATACATATATATGCAATGATATATATGTATGTATGTATGTATATATATATATGTATATGGTAAACAACAACACCAACATCGCAACAACAATAGAATATATATATATATATAGATATATAGGTAATATCGTACGGAGAGAGAGAGAGAGAGAGAGAGAGAACAGAGCAATAAATAAGTCAAATCTCAATCCAGGTTCGAAATTAATTGAATCAATCAGTCAAGTCAATTAATTAAGTCAATTAATCAATTAATGAATCAATTAATCCATCCAGCATACGACATACCCAGAGCATTGGCCGTGTGACAGTGAGTAAGAAATAGAGACAATATAATGGTGTGCACGGTTCAACGGGGGTACAGTTTCGATCGTTCGGCTTGATCCATTGATCCAGCGAGGTCTCGTGGAAAGCGATTTATCTTACCACGAAAAATTTCGTAAAAGTACGATTTCGTAATATTTTCGAAATTTGTTTCTTCCAAGTTTCAATTCACGCGTAAATTATGGGAATCGAGAAAGCATTGAAATCAATACTAACGTGTTCCTAAAGAAATCGAACAAAGATGCTGTTAAATTTTCGCGTTTTCCACCAGGAACCCTCGAGAACTTCCTTTTCGGCTCGAGGCTGTACCCTTAAAAATAGAAATACGTGAACAGGTGGGTGTAACAGGGTGGATAGACAAACAGACAGACAGACAGACAGACAGACACGGACGAACAGATAAACAGACAGACAGACAGACAGACAGACAGACAGCGACAACTAGCTTACCAGGTAGACCGGTACTACGCAGTTAGCAAGAAATGCCGTCCGTCTGTCTGTCCGTCTGTCTGTCTGTCTCTCCATTTTCAAGCCCTGAATCATACTCCTTCGAGTCAGCGGCGACGTTTTCTCGACTAATTTCTCAACGATTACGCTTCGAATACTTGGGAACAGGGATAGATCGACTAGGTTTCGACCATTCTTTAATTATCTTATTCATTTTTTTATTCTTCCCTTTTTTTTCTTTCTTCTTGTTGGGTCGTAACAGACAGGTCAGTCAGACGGACAGGCAAACGGGGGCACTGGTAAAATATACACATACAGAAATTATACACATATAGCACTATACATACACAGGTGAACAGGAATATCGTAGAGTATACTTATTTCCATATAGAGGCATACAAAAACACCAGTTTAGTTAGAAAAGTATTGATTTGGTTAGTTTCGTGGCAGACGCTTGGGGGTTACTTTTAGTCGTCGGTGCAACGCGTAGGCGGTTCAAGTTTTGAGCGGTATTTTCTAGTTTTAGGTTGATCAAAGTAAAGTCAGGTATCGTCAAATCATTTTTTCTTCGTTGAGTTATAAAAATTTTGGCGAAGCTTGTTATTCACGGCCGAAAAAATCAATTACTTAATTAAAATTCAACAAATTTTTAGAAAATTTTTCTATAATTTTGGCAACTGAAGCAGTTTAATATTAAACAATAAAAAGAAACAAAAAAAAAACAAAAGAACTTAAAAGAATTGGATATTTAGACAGCCACGAGATTTAACGGGGCAGTAGAAAAGATACGCTTTGCGTCAGACATCTTACGTACGATACACGCCAGTAGTTCTGGTCTAGTCTGACATCGAACATCCGTATCTACTTCGAGATACTCGATCGTATTCATGGACAGAAAAATTTCATAAGGATTTAAAGTCTTTCGAATTCAGAATTTGTGATCTCGTCGAAGTCTGATAAAAATATTTTTTTTCTTAAAAGATATAATTCTTTCGAAAGAAAAATGTTGTTTATTTTTCACGTTTAATCGGGTTTGACTATGCGCATTATCATATTTATGCCTGGAAGTGAAAGCTTCGTCCATCGTCCGGAAGGACGCGTAGAAACAATAAAAAAAGGAATTATATTCAAAAAGTCTATCTTGCTTGCGCTCATTGGAACTACGTTGTACATTTAACTGATTCAATTTCTTCAAACTTTTCTTTTTAATTGAATTGAATTGAATTTAATTTAATTTAATCCAATATAATGTTATCGAAACATTCGGTTTTTCAATTTTCTATCGAACGATTAGAAATTGAATCGTTAAACTAAAAGGCAGCCCTTCCATCATCATGTATATTAACAAAAAAGGAAAGAAAAGAAATATCAACACGCCTACCAACGACAGCACTGCGCGAACAATCGTGCACATAGCTGCAGGCGGCTATACAAAACGGTGCAACAATTATTAAAAATATACATATATACATCTATTTTAATCGTCATAATTATGAGCGCTGCAGTTCGGCAATTATCGCCGAAAAAATACACATATATACATATCTCTTGATAATAACTGTCGCACACGTACATATAATTTATATGTATATATATATATATATATTTAAACAATTATGTGAGATGCAACACCGAATGCTAACACACACATATATATATATATTTGTATGATTCTGATAATGGGCTAACATTGAACATTCTTGCGTTCTTGGTTCCTCGTGACGCAGCGGTTTACCGTATTGCGATCAGACATCAGGTAGATTTCTCGAAGATTTCCCTGTAGTGGACAAACACGACCCTCCGATTAATCCACTTTCTTCTTTTACCGTCCTCCCCCCCCCCATCCCCCCACCTCGCCTCTCCTCTCTCACTCGTAACTCATCATCTCTCTGTCCGTACGACACTCGAGGGTGAAAAGAAATCGCTTAAATTTTTCGTATCAAAATTCTATGAAATGTATCTTTTTTTATAGTAGCTATTGTTTAGAACGAATGATTATTTCGTAGCGAATATTTTAGAGAGAGAAGAGTTTTCTCCTATTTTTACATTGTTCCCCAGTACTCTTAAGGTATTTATGAATTCTAGTTAAGTTTTGATTCTGCTGCAATTATTTTCATGTTACCCGATGGGTCGTACTATCGAGGAACCAACTAATCGTGGACCATTTTTTTTTTTCAACAAAAAATTTATGTTCTCTTAATACTTAAAAAATGTAAATCACCGATCATTGCAGTACAGACTATCTTAATTAACGAAAATGACCGTTGAAGAATGAAAAATAAAAAATCGGAACAAGTTTTGGAACAAGGGTGTTCGAAAGTCCCAAAAAGACTGACAACTTGTACATAAAAAATTATAATCTTTTTCCGAGTTTCGTACGCGTCTTCTGTTACGATAAAATTACAAGGTCAGATAATATTTCGTGTAACGTGAAAAAAAAGGAAGGCAAAAGCTTGCGGAGCAGCGTGTGGAACGTAAAAAGAGTATGCGAGAGAATTGGGAAAAAACGCGTAATAAAAACGGCTGATAAATCTCACGGTATGTACAACAAACCGTGGAAACTTGAATGGTAATCGATTATTCGACGCACATCGCGGTGTTCTATGCAGGGAATGCAGCAAAAAGAACAAAAGAAAAAAAAAAAACAAATTTGCTCTTATCGCACGTGAACGCATCGCAAGCACTTTCCACGTGGACGGTCATCAAACCAACCAATAACCAATGATGGAGTCAACACGGTGCAACAACTACCATAACAACAGCGTCGGGACTAGAGAGCACGTAGAACAACACCAAAGAAAATAAAGAGTAAAAAATGAAGAATACGGAAGAAACGGAATGCAATGCCATTTAGATGTACATGGCGTTTGATTGGCGAAAAGAACAGTGCTTAATTTTAATATTATTATTTTCATGTTTCTTTTCTTTCTTTCTTTCTTGTATTCTTTTTTTCTTTTTTTCTTTTTTTCGGAAGATGCTAAATTATAAAAAGAATCGCGACTGCGGAGGGTTCGGAAAATTAAGCACTGCACTTAGCGCGATTGGGAATAGATCTATTGAATTAAGGGGAACATAACATATACGAGGGGAGGGCTGAGGGAGAGAAGAACCGAACATCGCGAGGAGATCGATAGCGAAGGCATTCGAGAGGCTTGCTCGATGACGCTGCATGCCGCGAGGAACGAATACCTCTTGCGTTTCTCTCCATTTTCTCGTCGTCTTCGACGCGTCTCCTTTTATTTTCACATTTCTTCTTTCTTTCTTTTTTTCTCGTTCTTTTTCCCTTCATCTTCCCTTTCTCTTTGATATCTTCGGTTCTGCAGGATAACAAATTTTACCGCTTCCTTTACGATTATATTTAACAAATATAATTTTCTTGGTATTTGCGAGAAAATCGATGCCTTTAGCCTGTTAAAGTCGTCGCAGTCCTCCAGAGAGGACTCCAGGCTTTTCGACCGGTCTTCAATTTGCAATAACTCGCGACGAAGGTTTAGAGGAAGTGTGTGCCGGGTAAATTTGTCTCCTGCCGCATCGAAGACACTCTCGAAATCGAACGAACGTGTGTACGTGTATGTTCGTGTGCAGAGGGTGGCCGAAGAGAAAGTAGGTGTATGGATGTGTGCGACGGTTGCGGAGACACCAATATACAGTTACATATATACGTATATATATAAAGTGGTGCTATGGAGGGCTGGCTGGGGGCGTGATTGTGCAATTTCGAGCTGCGTCGACGATTCGCGCCCTACCCTCGCGCGAACGGATGCATATTCGGCCGGAAACTTTGCGAAGGAAGCTCGCGGATTTCGATGCTACCGAGATTGGAGAGGCTTTGAATTGGTTCGCACGCGGATAGTGTTCCAAATTTTGTCCAAACGAAGTTTTGGGTCATTCAAAATTTTGAAACTTCAAAATTATAAATCTCCGAATTTTTCCATGTTTCCTAGATTTGAATTACGTTTCAAAGTTCCCAACTCGCGCACAATTTTCTGCGATTCCATGGAATCTTGTTTGAAATACACCACCCCCCCCTCCCCCAAACACGATAAACGAACGTGTGAAATCCTTTGACTCAACTTTTTCTCGATGAAACTCCTACAATTTTCTCGCAACATTTCGAAGGATCGATCGCAATTTTTAGAGACGCGAATCGTCAGGCTCGAGTTCCACGATACGCGATATTGTATAGTACAAAAGAGAAACAGAAGGAGAGACAGTAACACAGCACGATATCTACAGGGCCTATGCGAGTTTGTGACTGCGTGTATGTTTCATAAAATACTCCAACGCATTTGCAGTGTCCGTGTATGAATTGACAAACAGAGAAAAATTATAGAGAAAGAGAGAGAGAGAGAGAGAGAGAAAGAGAAAGGAGAAGGAGAGACACGACAATAGAAAAAAGAGAGTAGAGTGTAAAAAGAAACAACCATTGGAGAGAAAAAAAAAATNGAGAAAGAGAGAGAGAGAGAGAGAGAGAAAGAGAAAGGAGAAGGAGAGACACGACAATAGAAAAAAGAGAGTAGAGTGTAAAAAGAAACAACCATTGGAGAGAAAAAAAAAATGATAAACGTGACAGCAATATAGAAAAATATTCGAGCGAATATATACGACATCGTGATGCATGTGCATATATACACGCGTACACGGACACGTGGTATCGAGAGAACAGCAAGTTCTCTGGATGGATGCGTGTGTGTCGAGGAATCGAGCCATCGACGCACGCTGATATTATTCGTTCTTTGGGTGTACTCGTAGAAATACGAGCGAGCGTGTCAGTCGGTTCCATGCACACGACACGCGTCCGTCGCATGTACACGTATACACGTACGTATATAATATATCATTTATACGTAACAAATATATATATTTATATAGGTATAGGTATAGATATAGATACAGATATAGATATATATATATATATATATGTAGAACAGTCAATAACCAGTCACAAAGTACCTTTTAGTCGAGTTTAGCGAGCTTCTCTCTACGCTCGGGCTCAGACTGAAACAGAGATCATCACGCGTCATTTTTACGCGACATTGGGAGCTTGCACGCTGCTTGCAAGACTCCTTGCAGCTGCACGCGGCCATCGATCATCGATCATCGATCTCGTGGATCGTTGAAAAGTTTGCGGTTAACGCTCTTCCGGATCTCTTTCTCTCGATCCCATATCGATTTCTTTTCGTTTTTCTTTTCGTTTCCCCTTCAATTTCAATCTTTTATTCCTAATCGAATCAAACAGACTGATTATCAAGTTATGTTAATTATATTTTTTCGATTCAGAAAGATTTTAAAATGAAACAAGTTTAGATTTCAAGGATTTTCGTTTCGTCCAAGGACCAATGTTCGTTTCTTGGACGTCCTCGTGGTTCGTTCGACTGGTCGAAAAGTTGCGTCGAGTCCCACTAACCTACTTTAGAGCATCTCGTTCCTAATTTAAAAGTATCGCCCGCATTCGAACCGAATAATTGTTCATATCGACAACTGTTTCGATGTTAAACACTTACGCTTATTAATTGTTGTCGGATAGATACCGCGTTTCCCTGGTGCGAATACAAAATGCAACACCAGATATGTGTTTTAAAAAGAAATATTAAAATTCTGCGATGATATTTTGAAAATACTCGTTGCGAAATTTAGAATGAATGTAGAAAAAATTTCTGACCCCTAATCGGGGAAAAGAAGAAAACGAATCTCGAGTAAGTTTCAATTATAATTGCCCCATGTTTCGCAAAATTATTTCATCAATCTTTGCATCGCATCGTTACTCGATTGCTTCAAAGTGGGTTAGCGAGGGTGTCGCGACGCTCGGAGATCAATCTCTCGATTCGTTCTGTGCCTCGTTTCGCAGGGATCGAGATCCAGCAATTCCCGGTGATCGATTTACTTACATGATGCCTGGCTGAGCTCAGTTTGGGTCTATCGCACACTGGACATTCGAGGCGCCAAATCGCCGACGATGCACTCGAGCCCGGCGCATGGTGCAACGAGGATGCACATTAAAAACGCATAACCACCCTAGCGAGGGGCGAAAGAGCATCTCCGAGGGGGCGGGGGGGGGGGGGTTAAAGCGTACGAAGTCCAGGAAGCTACGCGAAGAATCGATGATACTTATATAGTCGGAATAAATTGCATATTTTTCAATCTTACAGGGAATTCCAATAAAAATGAAGATTGGCGAAGAAGTTTGGATGAAAAAAATATAGAATAAGAATTCTATTACCGGAGAATTCTTTACGGAGTTTCTCGGTGTTGTTAAAAATTTGGCAATTCCTCTACAATCTTCTCGATTTGCCCACCCTTCCGACAAATACGGGAAATTAAAGATACATCATCGTTACACCGCGGCGCCAAACTCTTTCGTCGATAGAACAACGCACACCGCGAGTCACCGATTATTTCCTCGACGACCGCTGATGCAAGCCAGCGAAAATGACAATGGAGCCAAGGAAATCGTTCGCGTCTTCCTTTTTGGTGTTCGCTTCCAGCGTTCCTCCGGTACTCGAGCACGGGGAATCGTCGCGTTTTCTCTCACGTTGCTCACCGATGACGTTAGGATCGTTTTATTAATGCAAACAAGCGGACAGTACTGAAGCACGCGAAATGTAGGAACAAAGATCTTAGTTTAAGATCTATACTCTCTGCTATGTTAATATCCGGGATCGACGAACAAAAAAACCGAAGAAAAGATTGGAGAAAGTTAGATGTTAAGGGTGAAAGAGGATTCAAGGAATTGTTAAAGGCTCGAGATATCCCAATCCTCGTCGGACAGTCTCCGTGTTCTTTGTATATTTAGCCGTACTTCCTGTATAGGCAGTACGCATTCCGGTATGCAGAGTACTTACAGTTAACTCTCCATAATCAAACGCTACGTTAAAAGAAAACTCGCTTCTAAAATATATATTGTTTGAACGTTTCTTTTTCAGGGAATTGAAAAAAATGTTGTTCCGGAAGTGGAAGATAAATCTTGACACGCGGATCCCATTTTGCAAGAATATTCGAAATGGAAAAATAATAAAAAAGGTTTACGCAGACGTGTGCTTCTTTTTGTGTCGCGGAATACCTTTGAGATATCTAATCGTTCGATGAGATAAATCCTAAGTTACTTTATTAATTGTTCTGGTGGCAGATCCGAAGATTTTTATATTTCTTTTTATGTTTCGGTACGTAAAAATGTGTTGCGCATCGTACAGAGAAACAGCTGAATCAAGAACAGTTAATCTGGGACATACGTATAACCGAGGACACTGTTTTTATAATTTTTCTGTCAAATGAGTCTCTAAAATGGGATCCAAGTGTTAAGACACCATAAATTAACGATCGTTCTCAACACTTGGCTGATGGAGAATCTCGTGACTTTCGGGGCTTTTGGAAAATTTCAAAATCCACTTATTGATCGATCAACTGCTTGAAAAACGTATCTAAACAAAAACTAGTAAAAATTATCAATCACTTTTCTCAGCTTCCGTTCGTCTAAACTTTTTCTACAAAGTTTAACTTGAAAAATTCTTAAGACTGGAAAAAAGCTTTAAATTTTCAATGAAACGAAAACAAGGTGAACAAGATTGAAAGATCGGAATATTAGAAAAATATTAGGTAAATATAGGTCGAAAGATCCTCCATTTGGAATACCGTGGCAGCCATTTCGAGAGGCGGCCTCCAGCAACCATTTTTACGGTTCGAAAGGTGATCGCGGTCTTAGGTACGAGAAATTTCGATACGTGGGGGGACTTTTTGCTGGCACATACCCGTTTGCGAGTGCGGAGAATCCATTCCACGGTGACCATCATCGGGCCTGAGCACTGGCGAGAATGTCGGTGCACTCGACACGGAAACCGTCGGAGGCTTTTCAGTCTTGTCGTTCCTTATGAGCTGATGCACCGGTGGTGGGCCTGCAAAACGGAGAAAGGAAATTGAATAGTACGTTTCCATGTGTAACGATTTATGCAAAGTTACGAGCCAAATATTGTAATAAAAATCTTGAAAGGAAGGAAATCTACTTCGGAAACTAAGAGCCCAATTTAATTTGCTTTTAATTTAATTTAATTGAAACTCGTGTACAGAGATTATAGATTTAAGGGATGAAACGGTGGACGACGCGATGTTGAAAATTTGTGTATTTAAAATAAAGATAAATTTTCTTCAAGTTTGACTTGAATTTGTGTAAATAATTGTTAAGGTTTGGCACGATTTGATATTTATGTATATTTTAACCTATGCATATGAGATTAAACTGAAAGCTGACCGAGAAAAATAAAGCTCGCGGGGAGACAGGTTTTCGTATCCCCTCTGCGGTTCCTATTTCATATTCTGCTGCATCTGCATTCAAACGAGCTAACAAAGACGATAAAAGTACCTTTCTTTTATGAAGATATTTTTGTCTTTTTTGAATATTCAAATGCAAAATTCTAGCGAAACTTGAATTAAATAGAACAAGATTCTTATCAATTCGTATTTGAAAGAAAAAAAATGACTCAAAGTTACATGGGTTTACGTTCGCGACTCAATAAAGCAACCTGTTAGTTTGTAAATATGAAAATCTTCAAGATTCGTACAAACAGATTTCTCTCATTTTTTTATTTTATTTCCAGAAAACACCCCCTGGAAGAACTACTTCAACCCTTTCACCAAATCCTTAACACGTCCTTGACATTAAAGATACCACAAGCGTGAAACCTTACGCTCTTCGCCCAACAAAGAAAAAGAATAAATAATAAGAAGGAGCGCATCGTCTTCCGTTCAACGGATTTGCATACACGTTAAAATGGAAGACGATCGTTTCGCGGCAATAAAATTAGCTTCGTTCACCGGGGCACCACGATATTTACGCCGGTCGTTAATTTAACGACAATACAGTCAATCAAGTGTCCCGCGGCCGCTATAAAGGCAACGTATGTATGATAAAAAGGGAGCAACCGGGGGAAACGCGGTTGGCCCTGATCCAGCTATGCTTATTGCCGGAATTTTTCCTGCACCCTCTACCCTTCTAACCCAACCCCTTCCCCCATCTCGCACACACGATCGACTGTGTGTGTATTTTGCTTGAGAAAGTGGTCATTTTATTTCGTCCGTAAATTCCGTCTATCCACCGCCGTTGCAGCCCTCCTAGCGCAGAGCCCAAACTTTCCGCGTGCTCCTTGCTTGGAAAGTCTTTACGTTCTCCCGACCCCTTCCCACGCATTCCTCTTCTTATCTTCTGATTTCTACGTCCATATTTTTTGCTTCGTCCGACTCGAATATTTGTATTTCTTGCACTCCGAGCGAGGGTTGCCGCGGTTATAGAGAGTATCCCAGGGTGGCTCGGGGATTCTTGGTTTGGAAAGGGCTTGCTCGAGATCTTTTGCAACCGAGGTTTTACGATGCAGTTTTTTGGCTAACGAGAAAGAGAAGGAGCAACATAAAAGGACGGAGTTGGGCGTTTTATTTAGAGTTTTTTTAGAAATATACGTTAACTACCGTTCAGTAATTGTTTGTTTAATTAAAGTTTAAACTGTAAACGTCGATATAATTGAAAACACAGAGAAATGTATCGATTCGATATCTTTTGAACGTATACACCGAATAATTGAGTTTGCACGAATATTAAGTATCACAAAAAAAAAAAAAAAAAAAAAAAAACAAAAAAAAAGAATAAAAGAAATAACACGAAAATTAAGTATCACAAAAAAAAAAAAAAAAAAAAAAAAACAAAAAAAAAGAATAAAAGAAATAACACGAAAATTAAGTATCACAAAAAAAAAAAAAAAAAAAAAAAAACAAAAAAAAAGAATAAAAGAAATAACACGAAAATTAAGTATCACAAAAAAAAAAAAAAAAAAAAAAAAAAAAAGAAAAGAAAAGAAAGAAAAGAATGAAAAATTAAAACGATGGAATAAAAGTTGAAAAGAAAACTAGGTCTTTTATAAATGTTCAATTAGAACGAAAAACACTTTACTCGGACAGGAAGAGGCCTCGGTAGGAAGTTATTCCTCGTTTTCATCTCCATCCGGCGACTTCCGTTTCGTGACGTGTGTGCATGGGGGTGAAGGTGGGGATGGTTATCGTTTGATCGATGAAAGAGTTAAGAAGGGGCGAGAGAGAGAAAAAAGCGAGGAAGAGAGCGGCGAGATAAAGCCGGTCCGGAGCGGAGAATAGAAAGAAAATAGAGAACGGAAAGGGAGAAATATATAGGGAAAATGATCTATAGAACGCTGAGCAAAGTAGATCTCGATAACAAAGGACCACGCGATAAGCCGACGGGATGAGATTGAACCTACGGTGCAGGAAAAAAAAAAAAAAAATCTTTCGACCCGGTACCACTGAGAATTTGTTACTACCACTCGTATTCCTGAATTCGATTCAACGCTGGTGACCACCGTGAAGCGGTTCACCTTACGAATTTATTATCACTACTGTTATTATTACCATTAACTCCTGTTTTCTAAAATGTAACATTCAAACGTAAAAATGTTTGGAAATTTGTGGGAAACGGCATGGTGTATCCGAAGAGACGCATATTTTCGTAAAATGTGATTCCGCATAGTTTTCGGTGTCCTCGAACGATTTAATTTTAGTGGGCGCGTAGAAAAACGATAAAAATACTGGGAAACCGTGGTGTCACAAACTGCGGTAAACAAGATATGTGTGTAGGTGCGTCGAAAGAGGCGAGGAGCATGTCGCGGTGCATCGTACCGTGACGCATCGTTTTGCGACCGATTGCATCGCGGTGAAACTTTCCGCGAAGAATCGCGAAGACAGTGCGGTTTAGATCGCGATCCGTTGTTCCGTGCCGCCTCGAATTATAGGGCGTCAATAGCTGGCGCTTCGAATTACGAAGCGTCAATCCCTAGCGCTCCCCGTCGCACCGTGCCAATTCGAAACGGTTCGATTCGAGAAGCTGTAAATCGCAACGTCCCGACTCGATTCTCCCCCTTTGAAATCGTAATCAACCTAATTCCTGCGCTCCTTTTCTCCGATCAATCCATCAATCTCCGATAGAACCTATCCCCGATTCCCTCTCCCCGATCTTCGATCTCGTGCTGCCTACAAAGACCGATGCGTATCGCGACGCTTAACGTGACGTAATCGTCTACATCGCAAAGAAGGAAAGAAAGAAAATAAGAAGAAAAAGGACAGAAACAGAGAGAAATCCGCGCGGAACCAGGTGACGGCGTGGATCCACTAAAAATAAGGACAAACACAGAGGTTTTGAAACTTACTGAAGCTAGCCGCTGGCTGAGCATGATCCGCGGCCGTGGCTGCGGACGGAGGGGTGTAGCTGCTGCAGTAGTACGGCGGGTGCTCTATTTTGATCGCGTTTATTTGAGGCTGCATGTCGCTGAGGTCATGCAGTATGGACGCTGAAACCAGACACACATTAGCGGTTACGGATCCTCGCGCATTCGTACGTCATCCGCTCCTCCTCGACGTCCTCCTCCTAAAGTCGTGGTCTTCGTCTTCGTCTTCGTGTTCGTCTTCGTCTTAGTCTTCGTCTTTGTCGTGTTTGTTCTTTTTTTTTCGGTCTCGATTCTCGTGGAAATCGCACTTCCGTGCGTTTTCTTTCGAGAAACTATCCCCCTCCCTTTTCTAAGGATTATCGAGCCTTTTGAAACGGGAGGGAAATTTATAGGAGCGGAATTTTTTTTTTATCGATGCAATGAACTTGAAAAAATTAATTTTCATTCTTAATTTTTCGTACGTTCAATTTTAAGACTCATCGAGTGCATTACTTGGGAATCTGTAAAAAATAGTTTCAAATTTCTAGGATATCGAATTATCAAAGGAAACAAATCAATTTCTAACTCTATGCGATCATACGAACTCGCTCCACTTCATTTATCCAACCTGAATCACCAAAAACAATCCCCTTTAATCCCTTCCAAAAGCCACCGACCAATCAAACGTTACAATCGACGATTAATACCTCTGATTATCCATCGATTCGACTCGAAACCGTGTAGTCGTAGAGTCGAAGGCGACTCGACGAATGAGGGGGAGAGAGAGAGAGAACGATCGTCGTGGGCTGCGTAAACACAGCAGTGTTCCAAGGAGTAGCTAAAGGGATGGGAGGACAGGGGTGACAGTGGAATCGGTTAATTAATCGTGGAGTCGGCCATTAGAATACGCTCCAGTTACACGTTGCGCTGAATCAGCGCCACCGTAAAATAATAGGATTCCAGTTTGTCGCAGTTGGCGACGCGTAAATATAGGGATCCCGGTGGCACGACGGTCAACGACCAATTAGGTTGAACTAGTACCGTGGAATTTGCATCTTGTGTAAGCGACCCGCTCGTAAACCTACGAGCGATCTCCCCATCGATGTCCACCCGTACTTTGTGTCGAATATCCTCCGACTTCTTTGGTAATTCACGCCACAAGACCGATTCGAGATATTTCTCTGGTTCGAGGGATGTCAATGATAGGGGAATTATCAAGGGTGAAGATTGATACGATTGCTCCGGACAACGTAGAATTCTCGTGGAGAAAGAATTTGATTTGGTTTTTAGGTTATTATTTAATTCTCAAGGATCTAAAAGATCGTAGCTTCTCTATCTGGATGCTCGTTATTTAATCGTTGCATCTGTACTAATCTTTTACACGCTCGGAACTCGATTCGTTATAATCTGGTTAAATTACTTTCTACGTAATTAAGAGAGAAATTTCCATTTGTGGGTCTCAAGGACGTTACTACGGCGTAGAATACCCTGTTACCTAACCGAAACCATCCCTTGAACGGTTACTAACCGAACGACACAAATACAACTCCAACAAAGTCGTAATCACCGTCGTCTCCACACATTTACCTAGTGGAGGGGATGGCGTGTTTCTATTATGTCCCGTCTTGCACGTCGCCGAGCGTCACCACCGACAGGATATTCTCTATTTCACATCAACCGAAGGAGGCCTTCACCGTCGCGGAAATTGCGCCCCTTTTTATCCGACCTACGTGCCGTGCCTCTCACATCGGGGAGAGAAAAAAAGCCTGGAAAATACTGCCCCCCTCCCCCTACGGGCCTACCATTTTCCAGCTCGAGTCGCACACGTGCGCCCGTATACGTGTGTGTATGGGCGCATTGTTGACAAAAAACCAGTGACGTATCCGGGGGTTGGAAAAAATTCGTCGAAAATCGCGCACGCCGTCGGGACAATGATTCACGTTTTTTTCTCCGCTGATTCCGGTTTTCCAGCGAAAGGTAGCCCGAACCAGTTGGTGAACTTTGAAAAAATTCCTCCGCACGACCGGTGGCGTTAGGGGTGAGGGGGTTGAGTATTGTCGGACGGTTAACCCCCTGTGGCATGCGACCTCGGCCGACGCGATATCGAGATTGATGTCGAAACGATGATCGAGGGGAAAAGCTCGTAAAAGAGGGATAAATAGAATCGCGTTTCCAAGGAGAAGCGTGGTCTTCGAGGATGACATTGGAGAAACCAGCGTGTCTTTTGTTCGGTCTCGAGTATCTCTTCTCAGGATTTGTAGCGGCAACGATATTGCTAAATCTTAGTTGCTTTCTGATCGAAACTGTTTGCGTTCCTCCGTCTCTCATCCCCGTCCTCCGTAAACTAACGAGACTAGCAGTATCGGATAAATATGCTACCCAAAAAATATAATATACCTCCCAAGGGAATCTTGAAAACATTCCTCGTTCACCGTTCAAACGCACCTATGTCCCCTATATCCCTACTGAAAAATAATCTACCTGAAAACCCTAAAACAGAAAACAACACATTTGCATCGTCACGTTCTTTCATCAGACCCAGAGGGACATTAAAAAAAACCGTTCGATCGAGTTGGAAAGATCGACAGAAGGGAGCTGGTTCATCCGGCGAGAGAGGAGGATAGAGGGAGAGGCGAGATAAAGAGAGGCTGCGAGGCTCTCTCAGCAGCCTCTGAGGCCGTGAGCATTGTTCCCCGTCTATTAATACACCGGGTTGCATACTAATCTCCTGCCACGGTGACGCGGAGAGCGAAGGAGGGAAGGGCGGGAGTGGCAAAAGGAGGAGGAGGAGGAGAAAGAGGGAGGAAGAGTGCAGATGCATACGTCGAGGCGTTTCGTGGCTCGCGTCGCTTCTCGATACGCGCTCCCCTGCCCTATTATTCCATTTAGTGGCGGTACACGCGTGCCACGCTGTTCCTTTCAAGGAGGATTCGACAAAAAATTGATTCGGAAGATCGAGGCTTGGTTATGCCTAAAAAGAAAAAAGAAAAAAGAAAAAAGAAAAAAAAAAGGAGGCTGGCGAGGTTGACGAATTTAACAGACTCGATGAGTTTTTGAAAATCTAACCGAGGGTAATAAAGTTTGCGATAGTTTGTGAGAAATGGTGAGAGTTTGTGAAAACTTGAGAGGATTTAAAACAGTTTTTAAGACAATTTACGAGAGAATGATAAAAGTTTGAGAGAATGTAATCTTTTGTAATTTAATCTGCTAGAGTTTCTACAATTTCTATGTGTGACGAGTAAAGTTTACTCTTTGGAATTTGACGAACTTCTATCACGATTGTAGATTCGGAGGAAACTTGGCCGTGCGGTTATCGGTGACTAATAGAGAAGGAACTGACAACGAGAGACTGGCAACGTAGTTGGTTTCTGTATATGTTCGTGACGGAAATTGGCAGACAATGTCGGACAATAACACTCGGTTCCGCCTGTTCTACCGATGCGATGGCACGACCTGAAAGGGTTGTCAACAGCTTTGATCCTCCTCCATTTTTTGCAATTATTTGCAGAAGAACGTGTAACAACCTCGAGTATGATTCACCGACGGAACGATGCGATTCTTGTGAGAAAAATAGAACGCTAAAATCGAAATTTGCAAGTTGGTACAGAGGGTGGCAACTATCGAACAAGTGGGGTTTGCCGAGAGCACAATCCTTTCCCGATCGAATTACGCTAACAGACCACAGTGTTGCCTCTGCCACGGTGCACACGCAACGCGTGCCAATCGTTCATCGGGTCCTTGATAGCGAAAGAGGAGTGAAGTGGTTTCAGGTATGTCGAAAGGATAATCGTCGAGTGGAATCGCGTTCCTTGACTAAGAATAACGTTTCTAACGATAAATCGATATCGATGGTACAACAACAAGGTGTTCGGCCACGAAAATCAGCCTTGAAAATAATGAATACTACATCGTGGAGCGAGTTTGTTCCTACTTCATCATCGATAAGGATGCTTTCAAAAGGTTTTCCAGATATCGACTCGTTGATTACCTTTCGAAAGCATCCATAGGATTCTGTTTTAAGCTAAATTTTCTTTATTTCCTCTTTTTCCTTTTATTCATTTTTTTTTTAATACTATGAAAGAGACTGGAGACTTTCGATATCCTAGAGATCAATGATTAGGTCCATGCGATAGATGATGAAGAGAGGATCTTGCGTCGTACCTTTTGAAAGCATCCAGAGCTCCTTGGAGCTGAAGACACCTGTCGCTAGGATCGTGTCATTGCAGACAACACCGTTATATAATTCGTGGTAGCCTGCACCTGGGAACAGAACCCAGTCGAGCATGAAACGTTGTTCGTACTTCAAAATTCGATAAACTAACGCGGAAATTTATGGGATGTTAATGAGAGATCATTGGGAGAGTTTTAGGGGAAGTCGTTTCATTACCTTTTCGCCGCCTCTCTTCCTCCTTGCTCGCGTTGCAGATGCCGTTTAGAACCTCTGTAACAGTTGAAGAGGATTCGCAAGTTAGTTTTTTTAATTGGTATCTGATGGACAAACAGTTCGGAGAATTTAAGATAAGCAATTTTTAGAAACATTTTTTTAGTCTTCGATCGTTCGTCGATGATCTACCACCAAGCTTTCCGGTTATTCTACCGAAAGCTTCCATTCCCTTGTTTTCTCCGCCTTCCATTGCTCGAATTTGCTTCAAAATAAATTCCTTAATTCCTTAATTCCTTCCTTCCTGGTTTTACGATCTGTGAAAAATCTGCATTTCTATCGTATTTTCCGCTTTTCTCGTTTCCTCTGCCACGATCAATCCTTGCCGTCATTTCGCCATCGCCAAACTATTTCAGCGAAATGATCGACGAGGCTGGGATTCCCCAGACTCAGATTTGGGGAAACAGTGTATCCTCGACATATCCCATCTCACCTTCGCTGTCACACGGTGTTTTATATCGTGCGACCTTACGCAAATCTCATTACGCAACATATCACCGAAATACACGAGAGCCCGGAACGTGTGTTCGACTTCTCAACAGAGACAGAGACAGAGACAGAGACACAGACAGAGACAAATAGAAAGAGTATTTGTATATACGTACGTGTATCTCTAAAAAAGTCTGACTATAGAAGAGAGAGAGGATGGATTCCTTCTGCGCGGATGGAAATTCGGAAAAACATTTCACAATCGTCGCGACACCCTCGATCAGCTCGACAACGCCGAAAAACTGACGAACGACCGCTTATAAATAGACGTTAACAAATACACGTTCACTCCCAGGTTATTTTTAATTACGATTCGATCTTATAACGTTCTTCGCTACGTCACGATAAACGAGCTCCTCTTTCGATCGTACAATTTCATCGAATTTTGTTCAAAATGGAAATCGATTGATAAATGGTTAAAGAAAATTTATAATACCGTGTAAAACGAATGGCAAGATTCAAGGATATTGAGCGAGAAAATATTGAACGAAGGACTGGTACGTGTTGTTTTCGTTTCTCCTAGAATTTATCCGGTGAATATGGCTGACAGAAGACACGTGATTTTAATGCGCGTCTCAAGATTTGCGTTAACGGGGTAACGAGATCGTTTTTCCGAGAATCGATTGCGACAGCTCCGGCCTAAACGAAGGATCCTCTACCCTAGAGCCTAGAGGAGTAACGGCAAAATTAGTCGGCCAGTAGTCCGACAGGTGCGTGTGCGACGCAGAAATTTTAGCAGACACCGATAGATACGCTCGCTCTTGGAACAATAATAGAGAGCGGATCTGTTGACACCATGTGATCCATGAGCGCGCGAACGCGCGACGCGCGACGCGCGACACTTCAACGACAGCCATTTTACAGGCTTTTCCGAGAATCATCTCGAAAAGTGTAAACCAGAATCTCGAACACCGAATAATGTTCAATAAATTTTTGTAAGTTTTTAACTGTAATCTTCTAGTGGTTTTCAACCGCTAACAAGGATGGGAAAATAACTGGGATATAGTATAAGTATTATATATTGCGTATCTTATGTACTATACTTATGTACGTGTACTCTAAAGTACGCGCTACCTAATCGACCTTTCCAAGAATTATTAAAAATAGCAATCAAATTTGTCTCTGACGTTGTAATACCCAACATCTACAACGGAACGCCTAATTCCATCCCTTCTTCGCTCATCCATTGTTAGATCTCTAATGCCAAACGAAAATTTCTGACTCTTTAAACGCTAAATTTTTTACCAGGTAAGAGGTTCAACGAGAACGATAAAGAATCAATCTCAGGTACGAGAATATTCGTTTCAGGTATTCGTAGAGGCACGAATGAAAATGAAACATATAAGCGAGCAGGATGTTCGAAGGAAAGAGAGATAGAGACAGAGAACTTGCTACAAGATGTCCGTCGCCTATTTATTTATAGAACGAGCACACATTGGCACGCATGGTCACATGCTCGCGTGCACGGCACACAGACAAAAGTGCAAACGTGTTGGTGAATCGCACCAGCGCGCGAGAGTACGCGTATTCGCACGCATTTCTCTCTAGAGTGGACGAAAAATTCGTTCGTGCGGCTCCCGTCGTTTATTTTGTTCTCTGTTTATTCGTTAACGCGCAGAACGCTCTCATTGTTTGCAGAAATAATACGATGAAAGTGGTGCAAGTGGATAGGGGAAATAAATTGGGAAAAAGAGCGGTTTGCGCCGTTGAAATTCGAATTTAAGAGGTATCGAGCTGAAATTTAGAGAGATTCGCTTGTATTCGAATTATAGGATGGACGTTTAATTTTATACGAATTCCAACTGTTTCGGTGACATCTTGGAGTTAAAGTTTTCAATTTCTTAGCAAATATCGTTGAAATTTCTAAAGTTTCGATTTAAAAAACACACACACACACACCTTACAACGTACACCTAACTTTTACAAAAAAATTTAAGGGACTACATCTTTCTAAAAGAACGCGAGGTCTTACAAGCAATGCCACGTGGCGCAATGTGGTTGGTCAGTGCGTTGAAAACGCGGTGGAAGGTCTCCCGGTCTATTCCGGCTATTGCCGGATCATCGAAGTCACACGGCGTGGCTTTTTCTGCCCACTTTCCAACGCGGTCCATCTAAAACAGACTTCGTCCATCGCAGTGGCATCGCGAAAATGCAACGCGTTCGAGAACGACACGCGTCGAGGCACCTGTTTTCTCTCGAACACTTTCATAAGAGACGATGATACTTACGCAACCGGTCGGTCGTGCGATATTTAACTCTTAGGGCGAATACATACGCAGCACCTCGACCACCACTAATCTTTAGTTTCCCTTCTTTCTATTGAATTTCATTTCCTCTCGGTTCGTAATTTTTTTTCTTTTTACCTTTTTTCTCTTGTTTCTTTTTTTGTTACCATTCTATAGATTCTAGATTGTGACGTAAATTCTACCATTAATTTTCAACACTATTTTCCACCAATACTACAACTTCACCAAGGTATCCACCGCTGGCAACCTCCGATAACAATCCTAGGAGCGATCCAATTATTTCTCTCGATTAAAGGAAATGATTTCGGTATCTAATGAACCAAGACAGTGAGGATCGATGAGTGGAATTAAAACATTATGCATCTCTGGTTCTCGCGCGTCTCGGTATACTTCTCTTCTATAATAATACCGTCTATTAGGTCAATCGAAACGAACGGAGCAAGTGTCTACTTTTAGCATACGTCGACGCGGCGGATAATCTGAAAGGGTATACGTATGTATGCGAAGTAGCGAAGCCTTCGCTATCCACGCCACGCCTTGGCAACCACCAAGTTTATATTATTGTGGTGGCGTGTATATTTACAGAGGGTCAGGAATTTTTATGATGTTGATCGTTCGTCGTCTATACAACGTCGATCGGTTTTCTTCTATAGTTGCGCGCCTGTGTGCTCCGGTCGTGTCGTTTCGATGATTAATTTTTGTTTTGTAACAAACTTGATTATAATTTTATCCATATATTTTGTATCATCTACTCTAAAGTAGCGCGAGACATGGAGAACAAATATGTAAATGGAATGCAAAATCTTTAAGAACGAATTGACGAATTGACGAATTGACGAATTGTAGTCGGAAAAGCTTGAATTATGGGTGTTCTAAACGAACGAATCTGAGTTTAAATTGCGCAGCAATTTGAGACTATCCCGACTATTAATTGGGTCGGAAACTTTGCAAAGCTCTTTGTACTTGCAGTCTCGATGCGAATGGAATAACGACGATTAAACTGATCTCCGCGAACGAACTGGTCCGGCAACTTCTTCAAACTTTTCAGGCGAAAGAAATTAATCGACGATACGAACGAGCAACTATTATTGGGAAAAGAAAAAAAATGATTTCGAGTGGTAATTGGATCATTGTTTCGAATCTTTTACGTTCAATCTCGATAACCGAAAGGTAGAAAACTCTTCGAACGAATTACTCCGTTTGTTACATTATATTTTCTCAAGTACCTATTTACTATTCGGTTCCATAACTGTTTTAATAAAATTCTACGTACAGAGCGGTAAAAGCGGCATTTTTAACTACATCGAGCTAAGGTCCGTTTCGTAGAACGAATAAAACGATATCGCGTAAAAAGCCATACTAATTATCTTCCAATCCTGTCAACGCCGTCACCATAGGAAAAAACTTATTGAGCCATATTGAAAATGAATAAAAAATAAACTTGAAAAGAGGAAGAAAAATGGATCGAAACGTTCGCCGATGTACCGAATAGGAGAAACGAGGAAGAAACGATAGGAGAAGACGACGAACGGTCTGGAGAGTACCTAACCTACCCCATCTTGGCAGCCGATCGTTTTTTTCTCTTTATCGTAGGTGGTGCGCGGTAGGCTTGGCCAATTTTTGCGTCAACCGCAGCTGTAAACATTAGAAAGCCGGCTGCCAAGGCGTGTGCGAGCCACGGGGCGAGACCGGCCTTTGCCAGGACGCACGCGTACGTACGGAAATTACGTGTTTCCCGACTGACATGAGTCAGTGAGTTCGATGAAACCGAATGAAAGAAGAAGCGGACGGGCGCCAGTCCCAGCTCTCCTGCCAGCTGATCGATCGAAACACGTCGATCAACAGGCCACGCGTCCACCTTGTTATCTTCTTTCCGGTGCTTTTGGACCCAAGTTTGGAGTTTCTTTCGCGACATCGAATGATTCGACGACAACGGTGGAAGATCAACAATTTAGAGAACTCGAAGGATCGGGAGTTTTAAATTTTTGAGAAATCCTAAATTTGAAGCGCTGAAAAATTCAAAAATGTAGATTGTCTCGAGCACTTGGATACTTTCAAAGCTCCATGGACGCCCGATCTCTTAAACTTTCGAAAAATCTTAGAAAATTCCAATCACCTACTGAAATCACCCTCTCGATCCTTAAAATCCTCCAAACAGCCATTATCGACGATTCGTCTCTCCTACCCATCGACGATCGGATACCTTGGACGGTGGACAAGATCGACTATTCTTAAAGACCGATCCTTGGAGCGGTCGCAAAGGTCTGCCAATCGGATCGTTATAGATCAGTCAGCTCTTCCTACGGGTCTTTGTCCCCACGCGGGTTGGAAAACGAGCCAGCGAAGAATGGGCTCGCGCCATGAAAACAGCAGCCCCGTTGCGTTGTATGGGGGCCGGTGAAATTGGCAGAGCGTTCCAAGAAACTTTGAATCGAAGCCGAGTCGAGTGGACACTTTGAATGGACGGATGTGCGAGTGAATGAACGCGCCACGCTCGATTCAGAACGCCACCCGCCACTCTCTCTCCCTCTCTCTCTCTCTCTCTCTCTCTCTCTCAATCTCTGCTCTACGAGATCAACGAGAACTGCCACCGAGCCAATGCTTCCTGGTGGAACACTGGCGACAATGACGCGTGGCAATTGGGTGGATCGTTTGGCGGATTGTTAGGTCGTTCGATAGGTACGGTGGGAAGGAGGATCGATGTTTAGCGGTTGAAGCTAACGGTTAAGGGGGTTGTTTGGTGATTTAGTTGATACGTAATTTGGTGGACAGGTAGATCGGTTGATAAATTAATCGTTGGCTACGCTGGAAGCTCGAGGATCGAATCGGTGATCAGACAAGTTGTTCGATAATTTGGTTAAAAACTAATTATACGCAGACTTTTCGACGACTGTTTCGATAGTTACTCGTATCGCGTAGCACTTAAATTCTTGGGGATCGTTTAACGAACAACAGCCAACTGGTACAGTGTCAAACGACTCGCTATCGTAAGCGTCGCGGCAGACGCTTCGCGCGATAATACACGATTCATTCATCCCTGAAACTCGTAGTATCCGAACCACTATACTGTCCCGATTGATTCACCGATCAAAAATAAAACGAGTGGAACGGCGTATATAAACTTTCGCTACAAATACCCTGTGAAAATTCCTCTACGATCGAGAGTTTCCCCTTAATTGAACGATTGTATAGCGGCGATCCCTTACCGTGGCTGGTGATAAAATTGGCGAGGTAGAGATCGAGTTCCCGGACGGAGACGTTGATGTGATAGGGGTTGACGCAAAGTCCTGGCTGAGCACATTCCGCAGTCTTCTCCAGCCGTTCCCCGTCCGTCGACTCCAACGGAATTGCCTTGAAGAGGATCACCATTACTAGGTCCAACCTCCATACCTGCGACACAACGACGAGGAGCTGGGGTTATTGGCTGTATCCAAATGCTGCAACGCCACAGAAAACCGGGTTCGATTTCCTGTGGTCCACCGTAGTGTCGACCATTCTTTCCTGATATTTGTCATTATAGATGATGATTTGATTAAAATTTTGTGAAATCTGATTTTAAATTAAATATAATTAAAAGATCGAATTTAATTTGATATCGACAAAATTTTACCAAACAAATTAGTTCAAACATAGTATTATGCGATAAATTGGATACGGTTAGCCGCGAAACAAGCAATATTTTGTTTCGTTATGGTTAAAAATGTTTCGAGAGCAAGGGAGAGAGTCGGAACGAAGTCGGTTAATTGTAAGTAGATTAGGAAGGTAATAGTCAGACTCACCTTATCGGCTTGACGCAGGCAGTCGATTCGACGCATTTTCCCCTTTTGGTCAGGATTACTCAGAACACACATGGCTGGCCTCTTCCCAGTGATACTTAGAACGAAGTCTTCTCTGTACTCCTGCGTGATATCCTTTCGTAACTTGCCTAAAAGCCGCGAGGCCCATTTCTGTTTAACCTCCAGTTTCTCGTTCTGGAACCCCAAAAAAGAAATTTGTTTCGATTAAAATGTACCATTCGATCTATACGTTTCTAACGGTATTGCTGTTAAAAAATTACTCCTAATTCTCAATTGTTTATAATCTGTATTGTTCGAAAAATTTAGAATTTTTCAAAAGTATAAGATACAACGATCCTTTTGTAAAATACGCGGCTCTGTCTCGCGAAAAAGACCAACGATGATTGTCCAACAAGTAACTGCGGTTCGAACTTTTCTTGGAATTTTAATTTTAATTTTGCTCGAAGGAAAAGAAATCAGATTCTACTGAGCGACGCATCGTTGTAAACTAGTTACGAGAAGCATATTTAGAAGAAGAAGTTCTCTGCGTATACGTATATCGATATCTATGCGCCGCGGCAGCTGTTGATCTGGAAAGTTCCGCCAGTTTACAAACTCCGTCCGATGGCTCGGGACCAAAGCAACGCTGACCTCAAACTATTCGTCGGAACGATATGCGGGATCACGTCCGCACGTGTCCCCTACTCCTTCTCCTCCTCTTTGATATCTTGACCTTCCTCGAGCTCCGCGAGCCCTTGCCTTCTTGTTCCTCGCGATCCCAATTTGAAACTTAAAAGGGAGCAAATTTTTATCGACACGTTTCTCGATTCTTTACGACCGTAATACAAACGTTAAAAATAAAAATAAAAATTCCTCCCGACCCAACCAACATCGATCGAATACCGACTAGAATTCTGCGAAAGATTCGCGGAAAACTCTCTCTTCCTCTCCGCCTATATCGAATAAAATTCCAGGCAGAGCACACGCCTAGGGCAGGCTCGTTTTTCAGTCACCGTGGAAATCTCCGAACCAAGTTGATCGCGTCGCTCGCTCGCAATCGAGGATCGCGCGACGACCTGCTCGACTCCGGTTCTGTTATTCACCTCACGGCCGCGGCCCCCGGTGGAATAGCAAATGCGCACGGGTGCATAAGGTCCCTGAGAAATGCGTCGAAAGCGCGTGGAATGCATCGACGCGACGACGGCGATCTATCCCGCCTAGCCCCTTTCTGCCACGCACGTGCGAGCCCCGATACTTTTGCGAGGAACGAGAAAACCGCTGCCGCGTTGTTGCGCGTTCGACACCGAGAAGACGCGCCTCGACGTTCATCGATTCCAGGACCTCGATCTAGGAGATAGGGTTCGGTGAGCGAACGATTTCTTGGAAGATAGCGAACGCTCGCGGACCGACTGCGACATCGTGTAATTTGAGGATAGAATTTTTTTCGCCAAGTCCTGAGTGTATCGATTAGGATCTATTTAGAGATTCGATAATTTTGGGCCAAGTAAATAAAAATTGTTTCGGATCTGAGTTTCAATTTATGCCATGTTTCCTCGATATATCTGAATTTCAATTACCCAACAAATATCGCTCCGAACGAACAACATTCCGATTCCGATCGAACGCTTAAGAAATCTTTAAAATCCAATTCACCCTTCAACCCATCTTCCAACTCCGAGTCACACGAGAGTTCCATTCAAAGAAGCACCGTTATCCAAACGTTCACCGAAGACGGCTCTAGTCGTAAGAAGCACGTTGCGCATTTCACGACGAACTTTTCCCAGCTCCTTACGTCCTTAATACTCTCTAGGCGGTAGCGCGAGCGCGTTTTTCGCGCACGAGAAAATTTCAGGCACGTCCCGTGAGTCCCGCGCACAGAAATGTCACGCAGACACGCAGACACGCAGATCGCGCTTGGCCCAACTGTGGGAGAGACCTGACTGCGGTTACGGTGCATCCTGCATAAACCCGATCAAGTATGCCGAGTGTGAAGGAGGGCCGCGAACGCACCGACCACGTATGTATATCGTGACATGCGTATGTACACCTAGGCGCGGCAGTTTACCTCGTTCACGCCGCCGATTTCTCGCGATGCTATTCCAGCCGTTCTTGTTGTCCCGTGATACGTGCTCGACAATCTAGAGTCACCCTCGTTAAGAATCTGTTCAAATTGTATTTCGATCGGATTTAACGTCGAAAAGTAGATGTCGCGGTACGATATCAGATCGATCGATCTTTTTAGACCAATTTTCAAATCGATTTGGAAATTTTACTTCAACCGATAAAATACTTAATTAGATCGCACACCCTTTTAACATATTCGTCGATTTCGATAAAAGCATAATCTTCCGAAACGCATAACAATCAATCTCTCCGATGCACTATCGCGTCGATCGCAATCGGTGTAGAATTCTTGGGGCTCGGCGAGTCAGGTATTGAATAAAAGCCTTAAGTTTCTCCAGGTAAATAAATCTCGAGGAGGCGGTTCATTTTTATGCTTTTCTCTCTGTACGACATTCACGTACGACTCGTTCGATCGGCCTCCTCTCTCCGGTCTGGGTCGGAGCAATCGAATTCGTCTCACTTCGAGAGCCAACGAGCTCTCGTTACATTAGACTCGGTGAAATTGAACGTAAATACCACGAAAGAAAGCTCGGACCGCCTCTGGTCCGACGATTCGTCGCGCTTAGCGTGATTATTCCAAATTGAACGACCTTCGTTGAGCTCGTTCTTCTTGGAATTGGAAAAACATCTCAGAGCGATTCGAAACACTTGTTTTAACGCAATTCTTTGAAACGCTTTGTGGAAAATTGATCAACCGCAATACTTTAGGTATCGAAACTACACCTCCTTCGTTAAATAAACGTTCACAATTTTTTCAGAACAATATACTCGAATATCCGTTTCCTACCAAATCTTCCCATAAATAGTCCTAAATCCATCAACTCTCTTCCAACGCTTGAATCGATATTCCGAAACCGAGCAAAGAGTCCTGCAGTGTCCTCTGAAAGAACACAGAGAAACGTATATACGCAAGATAGATTTGCCAGGCGACAATATCAGCCTTGAAAGATCTGTCCGAAAAGGAGGAAGAAAGAGATCCTCGGATTCACAAAAGCTCCAGCTATTTCGAGCATAAACATTCTGGGAATGCGAGGACGACATCGAAACGGAAGTGGTGTGCAGAGTGGCTTAAAAAGGGGGCCAGCCATCCAGCCGGAGGTAATCCCGAGGAAGTAAGGGAGCCTCAATCGCAATATCAACGAGAAACAAAGCTCGCCTCGGGTGGAAAGAGAAAGCGAAAGAACACGAGTTCTATGAAGAGAAGGAGGAGAAGGAGGAGGAGGGGAGAGGGGGAGGAGAGAGAGAGGAAGAGGAGGAGGAGAAAACAGAAGGAGAAGAAGTTGTTCCATGATTGTTGGAACGCGGAAGAAGAGCATCGATGCTCTCAGCCGTTTCTATTTCCGTTTTACATCCCGCTGCGAGTCCTTTCATCCGCCCACGCGAGCAGGTCCCCGCGAGGACTAGAAACAAAGCGGAAACAGGTTGTCGTGTTTTCTGGACTGACGCGCGATTTCCTTTAGTAACAACCAGAGATTTTTCTTTATTTCAAATTTTCCTTTGAGCCACTGTGTCCGAGTATTACGATAAGTAGAGTTGGATGGTTTCAAGGTGATACTAGTTTTTCGAGCTGCAATTTAAGGATTACCCTCGGGATTTGTGGAATCTTTTCAAGTTTTAATCATAGATTTCGCGTACTTCAATTCTCAATCTGTCATTTCGATTTTTTCTATTTCATTTTCGTGAACGATAATGTTCGGAGAGGAATAAGTTGAAAACAAAATTCTGAACAAATGAAATAAAAAAACACAAAGCAGTTCCTCGACAAAATGCGTATCGAGATACGGACGCAACAGCTGTCGACAATTTATTTTGGATTTGCCGCGAGCTTTCGTGGCACGATGCAAGCAACGCGAATATATATGACGCGATGTGACACGCCGCATACCTGTCGTGGATCGGACGTGAAAGAAACAACGCGTGCGTCACGCTCGCCTCTTTTTCGGCGTAACTGAGGATAGAACTCGTGAAAACGGCTTCTATTTCAAAGTGAAATATTTCTTCGGGAAAAATGAAACCAAGATTTAAGCGATGAAAATGAGTAACTGTATGGGTAACTGTCGATTGGAAATCGGTACGTCTAGTCGCTAGGAATAAACGATTCGTCGAGACGACTCAATCGGTGACTCGTCAAAGGCTCCTCTGTGCAATCTAAAAGCAAGTGAAACGCGAAGCCAACATTTCTAGAAAGTTGAACGTCACTCCGCAATTTCTTCTTCGCTTTTTCTACTTCTTTTTTCTTTTTTCTCTTTTTTCTCTTTTTTCGAAGCAGTATTTTTTAATTTCATTGCCCGTATGCTCCTTTAAAATTCCACGTACATAATTACAAGAGCTAGTACGCGTGCTCCCTGCATTAAGCGCATCCTCGAATTCGCGCACGCCGAAATTACGTATTACGGTCGTACTTCTCGCGAATGAATTTAGCAAACGTACGCGTGTTCCTTCGTACCGGGTGGCCCGAGTTTAATCGACTTTCAGTGAATTAACTATGAATATTTTTTTCTATTTTTATTTCTGTTGCAAAGAATTCGTAATTATTCATTTTTAATCACCGATCCATCTTTTGCTTGCAACGTCGGCTCATTTAACCATCACCCCCCACGATTCATCGAGTACTCCCATTCGCCGATAAAGTAGGCTGAAAAGACGAACAAAGTTGAATCCTGGAAATTAGGCGAGTCGGGAAATCATAATGGAAAGTTCGGGAGAAAAGTTTGCTAAAAGTACCTCTCTGTGTCGTTCGTGTGATACATATATTATACTCTACCTTCCCTCTTCACTTGTAACACCCTTTATTTATCATCGGAAACCCTCATATTCGTTCCACTGGTTCAAAGATCTAAAAGGACAACCATTACATCACTCTCAACTTTCCAATTTCATTCCCGAAGTTCGTTTAATCATCGAACAATTCTTCGCTCCATCCTCTAACACCCTCCAACCATCCATTCCTCAATTTCGAAAAATCCAATCGAGATAACACCAACATCGCACCGGTGTTACCCTGTATAAAACCTCCATGTGCATCGTTCAGCGTCAGCGTGTCTCTATGCGTGTATGCGTACATGCGTATATCCGCGCATGTGTGTGTATCGACGATAAATGCGCCCCACCCTTGACGCCGCCGCCTCCACGGGCGGGGAGGAAGCTGACCCCACTCCGAAAGTGCTCGTTGCCGTCGTTGCCGTCGTTGCCGTCGTTGCCGTCGTTGCCGTCGGCCTCCACCACCTATCCATCCGTTCTCCCACTTCTACCACTTACCAGCCCCTCGCCACCATCGTCACAGCGACTACGGCCGCGGAACCTCACGGGCTATTTTCAAGCGCGGGAAATAAAGCGGAGACTGCATTTTTAGCCTAACGGCCGACGGTCAGCTCGTTTTCGTCTTTCCATTCTCGCGAATTCAGGGGAAGGGTTGGCGAGGAAGCAGAAAAGAGTCGAGGGGAATGGGTGAGAAGAGCGAAGGGGTTGTCCCTCTGATGGGGTTAATTGGAGTTGTGTAATCGAGCCGCGGCAAGGATCGATGCTGCGGGAACGTTTCTTTATTTTCGATTAGGTTCTATAGTTTGGTTCCGTGGTGAGTTATCGGCTAAGGTGTGTTCGATCCGTATCGTTTCATAATTTCTTTTCTCCGTTTAATTTTATTCCGTAAGATGGTGCGCATCGGCTCGTTAAGCTCGTTAAGTAATTACCGATTAAAAGTAATTGCCAAGTATTAAACCTACCTGGCTTGAACCTAACCTACCCCAACCGTAACTTTCAAATATCTATCTTTTCTAATTCCTTTTTAACGCAATGCCAATTGTACCTAGCGGTCGAACATAATCCAAACGAACCGCTAGAAACGAGACAGGCGGTCGTTTAGAAGGGGTGGGCCGAGAGGAGAAGTTTCAGAACGAGCCAGACCCTTTAACACGCGTTACGATGTAATTTCAGCGAGCAGAGGATCGCTTTAAACGATACTCCGCGGCAACGAGGACGCTGGTCTCGAAACTTTTCGCCGGTGGTCGGGTTGCAGACGCCAACCCCGACCCTTCCGCCTTTACCGCCGACGGGGGTGCGTTAAAGAACGAAAAATCAAGGAGGCCGGCGCCAAAGCCAGCAAGGCTTTAATATTTAGATTCAATTACGAGAAGAAAGAAGGCATCGTTATGCGGCAAATTGTCGCAGCCTGCAGGACCGCGAAACGGAGGATGGTCGTTCGGGGGTGGGCGCGGTGGAGAGAAAAAGAAAGCGGGGTTGGTCGAGACGCGTTATATCGCGACGTAATGAACGCCTCGAGAGGTTGCTCGCCAGAGCTGGTTACTCCGTGAAATTATTGTTATTGGAGTCGCACGAAAGAGGAAGATTTGCGCGTGTTTGGAGACTTTTTTGGACCGTGCTGTTTGCTACTACTTTTAAAGCAGTAATTAGAAGAGCGGTACTACTGTGTTTCGGTCTACCACTTGGATTTCGATCAATATTTTTGGTTAAAACATAAAACTGATCTTACTAAATTTATTTAATTTATTAAACTCTACGAAGCATGATCTTTTTTATGTTCTAATGATCACAAAATAGATAATATTTAATTTAAAAAGAAAGTCGCACTTTTACCGAAAGCAAGGTATCTCCGTACTAAAATAAACAACAACAGCTGAAGGCTTAATCATCGAGATGTTCCAGGAAATCTCGATGATATCAGGAATACGTATAATATGAAACCGGAAACGTCTAGAGTCCAAATACAGTTTCTTCCCACACAAAAAGACCGAAGATCGAAACAAAGAAAAATCGCGAAAACACGAGGGCTCGATGAATTTTTCGTTCGGGTTGGAGGTGGTTGGCGCATGATCGCGAAAAGAAAAGCGCGTGTTCGGACAAACCACGTGGCTGGCCGTGTTGGCGTACGCCAAATCAACAACGGTAGCCCCCTACGTACGAATTACGGGTTTACGAATCTTTGGCAGCCGGCGAGGCGAGTTTAGGTTGGCCATGTGCACGCCACTTCCCGTGCCACGTGCTGCCTCTACGCAACTTCTCCTTTCGAATACATTCATTCAAATCTATGATACATTCTTGGATCGTATGCTTGCTGAAATTTCACGCATCCTGAAATCATAGAATGTTACGATACCGAGCGTCGATTTTAACACTGAGTTTGGATTTCAAACGTCAAGTTGTACATCTTCCAAAGTAATGCTAACTTTTGATCGAATAACAATTTCTGTTACGTTACATTATTTTAATATAAAGGAACCTAAGAAAAAAAAAGAAAAAAAAAAGTTATGCTCGAGAGTTGTAGGAAAACAAGAGTATCATTAATACTATTAAAGTTCTTCTCGAAGAGAAATCATAAGTACTTAAAGAAACATTTCTTGTGGAAACAAATTTCCCTATCTCAACTGTCTGGGTTCAAAAGGTTTAATCGGCAGGGTTAAATACAAGCCACCTCCTGGCAAGCGTAATCTATAGCGATTCCTCTCGCAGAGAACACCAACACCCCTCGGGGCGCACGTGTGCGCGAGTATCGATTCGGTTTTTCGGCCGCGACTCTGTTCACCGCGTGTTTACGCGCGCTTATCCTATCAAAATTGTGCACACGCGGTGTAACGCGTGTCATGGGAATTAAGCGGGTAAATGAGCCACCATCCCGCCGGAAAGCTTGTCTACGTGCAGCAGGCGAACAACGTTACGGAATGATCGATTTATTGGATGGAATAACGGTGCCGATATTTCCTGAAAAATATCTCAACCTAAAATAACAGAGGTATTATGAGTTAGACAGAATGTTGTTGAATTATGGTAATCGAAGATGAGCAACATGATTTGATCGGAGAAGAAAAAGGTGCGAAAGAATCTCTTTTGAGAATTATCCACCGAGGCTCCTAAACTTCGTCCACTTGTATTTTCTGTCGGAAGGAAAGATGTTTCTACCGTAAGTAGTCTCGGTAGAAATTTAAGAGTATAAGAAACTTTCTGCTGTCTCTGAAGAAAAGGAAAGCTACTTCGTTGGAGAAAAACTTCCCCTAACCACCAAACTTAACCATCACGAGATACTCCATCTTACTCGAAAACACCCACAAAAAAAGAGGATCACCATCTCGGGACTTAATTTGTCTACCAAAAAACACCCTCCATCGCCCACGATACACCAGAGTATTTCAACATCTCTCAACGAAACCCTCGAAAAAGTTGAAAAAAATTTGAAAAAACCTCGTCCGAGTTTCATAAATTAAGATAGTGGAAGAAGGAAGTTTGGAAGCCGCGCCATAAATCGCGAACCGGAGAATCGAGACCCGGAGTGCTCGTATGCACATGTACGCGCAACGAGAAAAAGGCTCGAGTGTCCGTGGCTAGAAATCGGGGTAGGAAGAGGGTTGGTCGGTGCGCGTCGATCGAGAATTTATGGGAAGCCCATAGATGGGCCGCTTCCAAACGCTCGATGGCGATGGTTACACGCGCTCCAAAGAAGAGAGGAAGAGGAGAAGGGAGGGGAGGAGAGGAGAGGAGAGGAGAGGAGAGGTTCGAGGCTGGGATAGACTGGAATATATTTATTAATTTGGCATGCTTCCCGACCGTATAGCTGCTGGCCCCTTACGTTACTACGTTATGACGCGAACAAAGCGACTCCGCGATTTCTTTATAGGCAATTCCGGCCTCTGCATAGAGTGTTGTAAATATTACAATCCCTTCTACCACTCTTTCCATCTGGATATATATGTATATGTATAACCACGCTGAGGTTCGAGCATCTCAAGCCATCCCCCGTTTAACCCATCCTCTTCATCCGTTCAACCCTCGGGGCGCTTCGTTCCGTAAGCGGCCTTTGAGCCTACGCGAAACGACGAGGATTTCTCGAGACGCCACGAAATGCCGCGCTTAATTTGTTTGCGAGACCTCTTCTTTGCCGAGAAACCGCCCCCTAAACGAGGTTTGCGGTTCGGTTTGTGAAAAGCTGTTTAGGGGAATGGGTTTCGGGATGAAAGGGGTGGTTAGGTGGTGGTTTAGACAACTTTAGTTTTCGATGCTTTACGATTATTCCGAGATATTCTGTAGTTTTGGTTACTGGGTCGTCGTCGTGGAAAATTGAGGAGAATTTCAGGGACAAAGCAGTGAAAGGTTTATCGCGAGACTTCCAAGAAATTCTTCGTTTTATATTTTAAGAAAAAAAAATTTCTATCCTCTGCTTTAGCAAAGATCAAACAAAATCTCCGTTCAAAAAAGAGATAATCCTTTCACGTCACAGACGGCGTCGCGTCAAACGGAAGAATCTGACGCCATTCCTTTGGAAAAATAATTTTCTCCAGGACGATTCCGGGAACTGATACGCGGGAATAAGGAAGATCACGGACTCGCGAGAGTCTTTTAATCCGAGAGTCCGTGTTGCGGGACGATAGTCCTCTGGTCGCATAATTCATTCGTCTCTCAGACACCGGCGTCGCTCTCCTTGGGGGGTTGCTTCGATCCACCCCTTTATTTTCACGGATTTCTTTCGCCGCTCAATGGGAATATATCGTGGACAGATTTATTTAGAACGAAGAAAATGCGTACTCCGAATATCTCTTTCCCCTTTTATTTATCGTTATCGCGACAATGGAAACGACCAACCATGTTCTCCGATTGTACTCTAATTTAATGGATGTCCGTGGCAATAATATGAAGAATTTACCAGAAGAAAGACGAAAATGGCGCTTTGAGAATTATGAAAGACCGATCGAGGAGTTTTCGTCGAAAAATAAACCAACGATAATTGTTTTTTAACCCTAAACGAAGAATAGAAAATTATACAAAAGTAAAGTACTTAATTAAGCAAATATTTGTTACATCATATCGAAATAGACTTTGGACTTTAGACTTCAGATTTAAGGGTGGTTAGGGATAGTTAAATTTGTGTAAAAAGGTGTGGTTTGAAAGTTGAGTACATCAATTTGAGAAGACACGGATAGGAGGAACGCGATATCGATTAGACCTCGTTTAAAAGTATAACCGTCGAAATTAGGCCAAAGTGGGGGACCTAACGAATCCAATCGACTTATCGAGCCGCGATGAATTTCACAGTTCTTCGCCACCTTTCGAGCCTTAATCCGACCGCGTGTATCCAACAATCAATTCGCCAAGTCAGATTGCTGGCTCGCGATTCGACTTTTAAGGATCATCTGACTCTAGTAGCTCTCACAATTACTAGAAAACACAATTTCAGTGTTTTAAAATCTATTACATTTTTACTTTAAAAATTGACAAATTGACAAATTGACAAATTGACAAATTAAAAAAATTAAAGATTGAAACAGCATTAAAAAATTGTAGAAAGTGATAGAATTAATCTACGAACCAGAAAAAAAAGTAGCATTTGAAAAAATATGTTTCTATAATTGTGCAACGTCTAAAAGACATCTCTCTGACCGCTTTGTATCGATAGGCGTCGAGACATGGGACTATAAAGCTACCCGCGTCCAGAAAAACGCGTGGAACGATCGAGGCTGGAGGGGGGTGGCGATAACCGGGGGCGAGGCCGTTCTGAAAATTTTATTGCCATTGTTTCCGGCGTCTCATGCTCGCCTCTTCTTCGGAAATATTCACGCGAACGGGTTCGCCCCTCCAGACGTACGCGATATGCCTTTGCTGGCAATAAAACGCGAACAGTGGCGCGAATGGAAGGGGAAAAACAAGGAAATGGATTATTTCGCGTCCCAACGATATGCCTGCCGTCACGAGGCGCAACGCCCTGGCCAAGGTATCGTCTTCTCGGCGGTCGTTTGTCTTCGCAGCCTCCAGCTTCCGGCCAGGCTGGCACCCGTAAAAAGTCTCACGCGCGATTGAACGCTGCTCGCTTGAACATTGGGGTGAAACGAAGAAGGATGGAGAGGATAAGCGAAGTCGACCCGTCAGAGTACAGGGGTAACAGTTCGTAGGGTGTAATAGCACCAGCTTAGAATTTTGATCGGAGGTGTGTAAGCAATCAAGGAATGTATTTAGATGCTTAGATGAAAGAAGGTAGTTAAAAACGCAGCGTTGGAAATTTTTAGATTTTTATAAGTACCATTTGTAGATCTGTAAAAGAGCTGATATAGGGAAAAAATCTATCCTCTCCAAGCACGAGCTTGGCGTCACGAGTATCCACCTGATCCTCCTGACCCTCCTCGCACCAAGGCAATTTATTTATTCATCGATTCGAGGCAACGCGCTATGTGCATCGACCTCATTAGCCCCTCTCCCTGTTCCACCCACTCCAATTCACCGTCCCAAAATCAACAGAAAAAAAAAGCCTCGAAAAAGAAGCACCGGTCGAAGAACCACGTAATCCCTGCACCCGTGTGCGTCGATAATTAATAACCCGAAAGCCGAAACATAATCCAACATTAACAAGCGGTCGAAAATGGGCTGACCCCCTGTCGAGGGGGAGAGCGCGTGTATCGAACACCGGCCCCCAACGTAAACTGGAATACACCTCCTCGTGACGAGGAGGTGCGAGGTGCATCGTGATGCGATAGCCCGCTTGAGCTCGTTAGATGAATGGGGCCGACACACATACCGAACAACATCACAGCTAACCGACGTGGCCAAACGGGTAGGCAGTTGGGAGGGTCGGCAGAGCGAGTGAGACGGACAGACATCGAGAACTGTCGAAAATAAAAGAGAGAGAGAGCGAGTGAGGGGGGGGACAGGGGAACGAAGGGGAACCGTATATAGGTGGGTAGGTGGCCAGAGAAAGGTATAGGACACAGAACACAGAACACAGAACACGGAACACAGGACACAGGACACAGAACACGTGGGTGGTTGGCGGTTGGGCCGAAGGGCAGACGGAGGACAGGGAGGGAGTTGGAGAACAGGGGACGGGTCGCTAGTTTGCATAAATTTAGGAAATACAGAGTAGAAAATCGATATCCGCATAGAGATTATAGATGGTGGTTGGTAGGCGCCGCGTAGCCGCAGCCTCCGTCGCGACGGCGTATGCGCTACATGTCTACGCTCTCTGCCGACTACCCTCGATCCACCCTCTCTCGACTGCACACCCTCGTCGTTCCAGCTCCCTCTGCTAGACCGGCCATACCTCTATCCCAACCCTTTCTATCTTTCTCGTTCCCCATCTATCTCCATCTCGCTTTCACTCGGGCTACCCGAAAAGCTCGTTTGTACCCGTGTACTAGGATACTTCTTGCGGGTGTTGGTGATGCACTCTCTGCACCCCCGCACATTTTGCACCGACCCCCTGTCCACCACCCTCCTCTTCTCGCGTGATAGCGCTCGTACACGTTCTCCGCGTCCTACGATATCTCTGTCCCACTCTGGCCACCGATCTTTCGTCTTTTTCTCCTTCGAAATCCCACACCCTCGTGCTCTTCGTTCTCGCCACCCTCTGTCGTCTCCCCGTCTCTGTTTCTCGGACACTCGGTGCCGTGTTTTGTCTCCTCGTTCCCGCTCGGCCGTCTCCGTCTCTCGTTTCTCTCGTCTGCCACAAGATCCTCTCTCGCACCCACCCCAACCACTCCCAGCCACTCCAAGTTTCTCGCTCTTCCTCTCTCCCCGGAATTGAAGTAGTCGATATCGTCCTGCGGGCCTGTCTCGAAATTAAGAGAAAACGACGAACTCGGACCCTGCCACCTCTACCTTGAACGGTCGAACAATTTTTCTTGCTCTCTTTCGCTCTTCGAACCTTTCCCCCGCTAATTTCCACCACCACCCCTTTCGCGTTTTTCTTCCTTTTTTCTTTTTTATCAGCTTTTTCTGTAGCAGGGAGTACCGTATCGCGTCGCTGAACCAGAGAGAGTTCTATGATTTTTTCGTCCCCTTGGTCCTTCGTGATCGACGAATTTTTTCCGGATAGTCTAGGGACCGAGGGAAGAGGGTATGCTTTTTTCGAGAGCACTCGCCGACGAACGAGACCTTTCTCCGAAGGGGTTAATCGCCTATCGATGATCCACGATTATCGGTCGTTTCGGAACTGCTCGAATACGTAAACAGTAAACGATAAATTTTGAAGTTTTGGAATAGTTCTAGAGATTGATTTGTTTAGTAATTGTTGATAGAATTTTTTTTTTTTTTAATACATGATATAAATACAGGTGAATTATAATTTATTAGAAATTAATTTTCTCTAAAATGCGAAATTGTCTCGCATCACTAGTTTCGAACAAATACGCTTATATACATAATTGTCCCAATGAATGAGACTTCTTAAATTGAAAGTTTTAAAGACTACTTCGATTAGAAATGGCTGACCACCAATTACGATTTTCCATTCGACTTTAAGTACGATCGATTTTAAACAATCCTCTTTATCCAGAATTCAGACTACGAAGTAGCTGTTTTCTATTTTACGCGATACTTTGTACTATAAATTATGTGTGCCTACTAGAGAGACTCCGGACTACAAATACCCGTTTTCCTATGTGCGAGACGCTCTTGACTACAAAGTATCTCTTTCCTGTTAACGCGCTAGGTCTTAAACCGTAGATTAGACGGCATCCAAATTTTAAACTTAACTCGTTTAACCGATAAACTAGATTAAACTCCGATTGCTCGCAAAATTCTTAAATTATAGACCTTTGATAAACACCAAGAAATGCTGGATACGTAAAGTTGCGAAGTAAAGGAAAACAATTTAAACCGAAACGCTTTTTTGATCCATCTAACTGTTCAACGACAGAACTAACGCAGGATGCGAATTGCGATACGTATGTAGATCTGGAGAAAGTGTCCGAGAGTAGAACGCGTTCCTGTTTGAATCGGTCCGCTTTCAAAGATCGCGATTAGAAAAGAGGAGCAAGAGAGAAACGAACGGAGGCCTCTCTTCTCTCGAAACGTCCATTCCAATTTTTCGCGGGACAAGCGTTGCATGTCAACGAGCCGAGCCGTCGTCGCTTTTTATCCGCGAACGCCATGAAATGTGTATCGCTTTTTTTCCGGCTCTTTCTGGAAAGCATCTGCGTACGTGGCCGGCGTGTCGAGCGGCGAGAAAGCGGCTCGAAAATTTCAGGTCGGCGAATACGTTGTCGCCCGATAATCGAGATCGATCCGTTTGTCCGGAAAAACGATACACATCGATCGATGAATCGGAAGTCGTTGAGGTGAAACGCTATTTTGGAAACGTAGGTGTTCGATCAGGTAATTGGAGAGTATTGCTGGTAGGTTGGATTTGTCGAGGCATGTTTGATACTGTTTAAAGTTTTCTTTACACTCTTCAAACAACTTTTTAAATGTTTCAAATTATTTGTTATTAAAAAAATAAAGCAACAGTTCTGTAATTCATTGCTAATATTTTAGCAACAACAATAATAATAATAATAATAATAATAATAATAATAAGAAGAAGAAGAAGAAGAAGAAGAAGAAGAAGAAGAAGAAGAAAAAGAAGAAGAAGAAGAAGAATAAAAAGAATTGAAACTCAAATGCCTTTGAATTCAAAGAATTTTGGAATCTACAAGAGCAAAGGGTAGATTTGCAAGTTGGATCGTCGATTACTACTAGCAGGGCCTGCCTCGCACGGTCACAATTTCATAAAGCCTGTCTATACGCGTATAATGACTGAGGACTCGGCCGAGTCTGCAGGGCTTCGCGCGACGCAGATTAAATGTACTTCATGTAAAATTCAACGCGACCCGCGCGCGCCAACGGCTCCAAGACACTTTTGTTTTTAAAAACTTCCACGCACCGACCCCCCGGAAAAATTTGTATCACGCTGATCACAATTCTATCAAAGTCTTGTTCGTGACTTGGAAAATTAGTTTGTTCCAAGTAAAGATAGAACTAAAGAATCGTAAGGAAAGGTGAAGATAAAACTGTCGAACGTCGTCTAACCATTTCTACAGTTTTAGAAAAAAAAAAAAAAAAAAAGAAAAAATGAAAAAGAAAAGAAGATGCGAAAGATACGAAACGATTCTTCTAAAACCAAACGGAACAATCTACTGGCCAGAAGCAATCGAAAATACTAGAAGAGACAAACATCTCCGTGGGATAAAAGATGCTAAAAGTACCGAGGACGTTTTTCCTTGATTTGCACTCCTTTTCATCGACCATCGGTCACTGAGGCCTGCTTCACGTCAGACCAGTCGTACGAGAAAAAAACAGAGACGAGAAAAAAATCGTAGTTGGCCAATGATTTTCTCTAAAGTCCACGATCCATCGATCCCCTTCCTACCGGAGGATACTTCTTTCACGAGCATCGGCCCGTCCGTCCTTTTCGTCCCGCTAAATACCGCAGCATCGCGAAATTAAAATATTGATCGAACGGCGTCGCGAGGGAGAATACGAATTGCGGTGGAGAGACGAGAGAAAGCCGACGGATGTTAACGGTGCACCGGGCGACGAGGATGGAAAGGGGCGGGAGCGATGGCGAAGGCCGCCACGGGGGAGAGAAAAAAGGACCAAGGGAAAAGATTGCGGTCCGGCCGAAAATTCGAATGTCAATGACTCGTCGAACCGAACCGACGCGCCAACCTCGCTCGATATCCAGAGTTCACCGACTTCCCTTCCATTTTTTTTCTCCTTTTTTCCATTTTCTATTTTCTATTTTCTATTTTCTACTGTTTTATCTTTTTATTTTCTTTTCCCAATGTCTTCTTAATTGAACTTCCGTTAGGCAGAGTTCGAAGCGGAAGTCGATTGGACGAATGTTTCTTTTTCGGATGTTTGGGGAGGGTTGTAGGTATTCCGAATGCTGGAGGGATGTTTGGGTGCTTGAAAAAAGGGGTGGTTTTAATAATCTGTACGATAGAGACTTTTAATACTCTCAGTCTGTCCTAAGAAGATTAATTATGTAGGTATAGATAGCAGAGGTAGGAAGGTGTGTATGTCAACTGAGAATCGACGGAAGCTCGAGCTGGTTTGTTTACCAAATTCTTTCTTCCGCGGATACGCCTAGCGAAAATCGAGGAACGCTTGTTTACCAACGCTCGACAATTTCTCCTTTGAGACACGCTTCTAAAAATATTTTTCAATCTCGTAGAAAAGTGCGATTTTATGAGACGAAAAAATCTAGATAATTGATACGCGATCTTAGCTCGAATATCCTTCTAGCCACCAAATAATTAAGCAATCAAATAATTAAATAATTAAATCATTATTCCAGGCTACGAAGAAAAAACTATAGCAAAGTAGTTGCATGGTATGAAATGAAAAAACGGTACGCTACAATCCGCGACAACTTCTCAAAAGATGAAATCAGCAATGAGGCGTTCCTTGATTCGCACCAAGATCTAGTTAATGTCCCTCGCTTCTCGCTAAATTGTTCTATTAATAAAGAGTTCCGACGGAACACAGGACGATTGAGAGCTACTGGCTTTGAGGCTGAGCGATAGCGCGCGTCACGAGGACGCTTTTGCGCTAGAAATAGGCCGAAACCTCATTATTTTTATTCTTAACCATGAAATTAGCGGACTCGCACACCTCCGTGCCACCGATAGACTGGGGTTTCGTGCAACATTCGCTGACATTCGCCGACGAAAAGCTGGCTTAAACTTTTATTGCGATTCCACTTGGTATATCGATTCGTTATCGCGTGTACCGTGTCTTTGTGTGTACGATTTCGCAAGTATCTGGCTGATATAAATAGTTCAATTTCCATCGGTGTTGAGAACGAATCGGATTAAACGCTTTTAAAAAATTTGTTCGCAATTTGACGCCTCCGACGATAAGTTGACTGGTGTATTAAGGTTAAATTTTGTGAAATAGTTAACTATTATCATCAAATACATATTTTATAAATTCAAGTAATTTATACTATGAAATACCGTTGTTATTATTGATGTTGTTGTTATTGTTATTATTATTATTAGCAGTAGTAGTTGTAGTAGTAGTAGTAATCAGAGATTATTTTATTCGCAATAATATTCAAGGAAACATAAGCTGTGGCAATTCACTTAATTGCAACATTCTATAGTTAAACATTTCACGCCAAATTCATAAAGATAAAAGTAAGAAGTGATAAACTTCGAAACAAAAATTCATCATTAAAAAAGTTATCGATAACCTAATTTTGTTTCGAACGCTTCTTTCAACGCTTACTACCAATTATGTACAAACAATTAAGAAAAACTCACCTGGAGCTCCTCCTTGCATTGGCGTTCCTCTTCGAGACTCATCCGCTTCTCGTGCTTCTTGTAGTAACGCCTCTTGGCGGCTTGTAGATTGAACCACGTGTACGAGAAAGACTTCACGAATGGTAGGAGGGCCTCAATGAATGGATGGAACTCATCCTGCAGGCACAAACGATCACAAACCGATTAACGACGCGTTGTTCGGTCACTTTTCGCCCGACGAAAACGAGGGATATTCTCAACTACGCGTTTCAACAATCCGCCCCCCCCCCC
>SMSQ01020852.1:0-16052 GCA_019453375.1 Ctenoplectra terminalis
CAGACGAAGCTACTTCGTGAAAATGACGAAAGAAACTTTCGGGACACTCTAATATTTAAACGTATTAACAAATGAGATCTTAGCTTTAGCGACACGTTCATCATATTTTTGCAGAAAATTGATAAATACGTGAATAAATTTTGTTGAATATTATAGTTCGTACACTCCTATACCGTTAGTTACTACGAAAGGTGATTTATTTCAAATATCTTATTTTGTTTCTTAAACGATTCCTAGAAATTCTCTTTAGAAAATTACCTACATTATGAGAATGAATAATGTGACACTTCAAAATGAAACTCATTAAATTTATTTTCGTGAAAAGGGAGGTCTAACCAAACGGTTATCAAGATGTTATTTTATAAATACTTACACATATTTCAGAAAATATATTAAACTAAAGAAACAGCTTTTTTTTCCATCCAGATTTTTTAGAAAATTGGTCACTGAAATCTTCAGATCTCATTACTATTTTTTTTTTCTGCACTATTATTTTGAAGTTAAAGCTGTTACTGTCAATCAATAATTAAAAGGTTTTCGAGGAAATGCTTGAAAACGTATAATTAAGAAACTTTCTGGAATTAGAGCCTATAGGATCCTTTTTCGATAAATTTTTTTTAATTAATCATATGTCAAAGAAACTATCCTGAAAATTTTAGGTTGTAGTTTCAAAAGATCCCGCTAGTCGATCAATGTGTAATTGAAGGGAGGGGGGCACTGTACTTCCGAAAAGCATACGCTTACGATCGGCGTGAAATTTAGAGGGACTGGGAGAAAGGAAGAATCGATTATAAATCTAAAATTTTAGGTTCGGGTTTTTATTAGTTCGCGAGATAATTATAAAAAAATCTTTGGTACAATACATAAAATTCTTCGTATATAGATGTAACTAACACATTGAATGCTACTTATCCAGATGTTAGTAAACAATCGTCTTCCCTGTGGTATAATAATTATGGTCATCTACTGTCGGTGTAGTCAATGACTCTACGGCGATATGGGCCTTCCAATCAATAGGGTGACCAATTTACATAGGTTTGAGTTAGGTTCGGGCTAATTTTGAATCCAGCTTCCGATAGCCGATCGGCCATGTTTCCAGTGTTGCCCCGTTCGGTGAACCTTATTTGAATAAAATTCGTCACCCTATAGATATCGCTATAGCGTTATCGGCTACTCGACAGCAGAAAACAAGAACAACGGTTGCATTAGTAACATCTGGATAGGCAGCATTCAATGTATTATTCACGTTTACATACGCAGTATTCAATGTATGGAACTGATATTTTTTTTATTAACCCATTCGCTGCCAAGGACGAGTATACTTGTCTTTGGCAGGGTGTCATGCATTGCCAAGACGAGTATACTCGTCTTTGGCAGGGTGTCATGCATTGNTTGATAATATATGTGCTCTTACCAACAAATAACAGAATTTTGGTAAACAATAACACTGAAAATATAAATGGCAATGGGNCAAACAACAGAATTTTGGTAAACAATAACACTGAAAATATAAATGGCAATGGGAATGACTTTATATAATTTATGCTTGGCAGCGAATGGGTTAATATCTCGAAAAGTAATAATTGGGTGAAACTTTTACATTTGAGGTCCATCTCCTTTCTCTCTCATCTCTTTAAATTTCACGTTGATCGACCAACGAGGCTTCATTCAAATTCTGTTTCAATGTTTCGTTAATTAACGTCTTACGATTTTTTCAGTGTTCATACATATCAGTAACAGCTATTCGTTGCTTTAACACTCTGCGGCACAGGATTTCAGATTATAAAATAGTCCCACGTTGCATAGAAATTTTATTGCGTTTTAAATGAAACAAAATTGGTATACTTTTACTAATAAAGGAATCGTATAATGCAAAGACATAAAAAAAAAAAAATTTAATTTAATTTGTTGTTATAGGAGCCATATGGATTCATGAATGATACTTATTAAAACACATCCTTTTCCCTAAGTCGAGGTGGGACTAAAAATGTCCCACCATGCATTACGGTGTATCAAGAAGGTGGGACACTTTTAATCCCAGCGTGCCCCAAAGAGTTAACGCAGTGTCAAATACAAAGCATTGAAACATTGCACGTGATTTGTACGTGCTAGTTCTCAATCTCATAAATTGAAGGTACAGTTAAAGTTAAAATTAAACTTTATTACAAACGTAGCGTGTCTTTATTGTATTTGAACCATAAGCTGCGCCACGAGTGCGACTCGTGATTGTAGGGTAAAGTGTTAAGATTAGGGCAGTACTTATTGTTAAGTCGTGTTAGGTTGGACTTGATGCAAACGAGTGACTTCTATTTGCGTGGCTAATGGACTCGCGACGTGTCGTACAGTGGTGTGAAACGGCTGCTTGACCGCATAAAAGTTAAATTTCAATGTTCTGCAGTGGGTGATCAAATTGTTACTATCAGACGGAGGAGTTACATATTTTATATTTTTGGTAACATTATGTCTCGAATAGTAAGAACATGTAGGTATCCTTTTTTGTTCTTGACACATAGACAGACAGTTTGACTATATTTTGATTTGTTGGCGATGCTATTTTACTTGGTTAATGTACGGTAAGAGGTATATTTGTGACAGGCTAACATTTTATGCTGGCATTGTTCATTTGCAATAGTGTGACTTGATACTAGTCATTTATCAGATTATCTTTGTTCACTTGTGTTTTCCTTGATTGTTACTTGTTTTAACATTATTAACCCTTTGCGGACTACCGCCGCATATATGTGTTCTGCGGAAACCATCAATTTGGTCGAGGAACCCAAATATGCGTTCGGCGAAAACAATTGATAAGGCCGAAAGACTCGTATACAGTGACTCTTATTAATATTCGGACACTATAGTATTCTATCCATTACTACTCTGTATAGTTATTAATTCATATAACATATATGTAATTTTTATGTAAAATCATTGTAGAAAATTAAATTTCCGAATATTTATGCGATGTACGAATAACACATTTCCAAATATATTATTTGTTATGCGACTAATTATTTAGTCAAAATAAATAAAACTTGCGTTATCTTCAAGAAGAATACATGCTTCATTGTAATAAAAAACAAAAAATACGTTAATTTAATTATGGTCAATTATACAGAGTAGAAATGGATAAAATACTATAGTGTCCGAATATTAATAAGAGTCACTGTATGTGTCCCAAACAAACGCGTTGCTATGGCCGAGAAACGCATATATGCGTTCGCTAAAAACAAGTGATAGAATAGAGTAGAATCTTCTGGAGAATTTGTGCATGTACTATCTACATATACAGTACTGTGCAAAAGTCTTAGACCACCTGGCAAAAAAAATATTTTGCTATCTTAGAAACGAATTTAAGATGGATTAATATTATTTTTATTTTGACGTTATTTCTTTCTTTCTTTTTTTAAGAATTAGATTCACGAGGTGTTAATTAGATTGAGAAATATTGATTAATTTAAAACAATCAATATTTTGTGTATTCTCTTTTTACTTTCGCTACGCGACAGTTTTTTTTTTTTTTTTCTTTTTTTAGATAATTGTTGAAAAAATTTCAAGAAACTCACTTTGCATTTTCTGCCATTCTGTTATCAACAATTTAAGAAGCTGATTTTTCCTTTTTGGCTTTCTTCATATGTTTCCTTTATACTTTGCATACGCGTTCCATAATATTTTAATCAAGGCTCTGCTTGTTAAAGAATTTTTAAAACATATTTTCACCAGATAAAATTATGCATGACCAACACAAGAAAAACAATATGGAAAAATTTGAATTTAACAGTTTTAAGAAATGCTTCTCTAAAATATGTTTAATCACAGTTACAAGATCAATAATGTAGATGGTCTAAGACTTTTGCACAGTACTGTATGTTTATAATTTGACATCTTCGAGCGCTATGAATAAAAATCGCTTAACTCTTTGCGGCACAGGATTTCAAATAATAAAATAGATGAAAATTCCATGTTGCATAGGAATTTTATTGCGTTTTAAATGAAACAAAATTGGTATATTTTTACTAATAAAGGAATCACATAATGTAAAAACATAAAAAAATAATAATAATTTAATTTGTTGTTATATAGTGGCACTTGAATAGTCTCACCGTGCCACATGGGTTCATGAATTGTACTTATTAAAGCACATCCTTTTCCATAAATCGAAGTGGGACTAAAAATGTCCCACCATGCATTACGGTGCGTCAAAAAGGTGGGACACTTTTAATCCCAGCGTGCCCCAAAGAGTTAAAGAAACGTTTCTGCTGAAACGTGCGTTGGTCATTTTAAGAGACTATCGCGGTAGCGGCTCGGCCCCACGGTACGGTTTACTCAAAATCACGCCGTCCGCAAAGGGTTAAGTGGTAGTGTGTACTTATTATATTTTTCATATACATTTACTAGCTTTAAATTTAATTCGACGAACGATGATATATATCTTAACAATTTTTTTAATAATTTCTAGCAGATTTAAAATCATTGTTATATATTATTAAAAATCTAAGAATAATTTTTGGACTGAAAAAGGTGTTATTTCCAGTGTACTTTCAATTCTATTCTTACACCAAGTTTGAATAAGTAGTTATTTCGAAGTGATCATAATAATTTGATCACCCGCTGTATTACTTCATTCGTGACTCGTTTAAATTACTAAATCACTGAAGATTCTTAATTGGAATATTATTTATCTTTGAAAATTGTTTAAATAGGGTAGTATTTACACAGAAATTTGTAGTCGCTACCGTATTTAACACTATACCCTGTACCAGTCAAAATGACTGGTTCGTAATTTCTCATAGAAATTTTATAAATTTACGGTGGCGCATTTTTAAAGATTTTCTATAATTTTTTGCAGAAAATATGCACAAAGAATTACTACCTTTGATATAAGAATTTTTTCAAATACTTATCATCTCGATTTCTTTGCTACAAATAAATCTATTTTAATCGTCGGTAGTTCTAGTGTTAACACTAAAACTACCAAAGCGGTCAAAATAGCGGTATAACATTAACAATCTGTTCGCAATGAAATAATATTTCAAACTGAATCACATCTCATTAGAAATATGCGATAACCGTTACAATTTAGAGAAATGTTCGAACTTGCATAAATTGATCCGATAATGTATGTTCCCTGCAACGCGATTTCCTATTACGCGGAACGTATACCCGCGTTGTACGAGAGTCTACTGTAGTTGCACTGTTCGATATAATAGCTAAAATTTTTCTTACTTCTATAAATAATAGTTCAAAATAATGTTTAACATAAAATGCTATTATACGTTAATTCACTAAACCTAACTCAAAACTAATTTAAACATAAAATAAGAGTTTCACATAAAGTAAGAAATTTTAAAAATATTTTTCCGTATAAGTCCGAAACTAAAACGAAGCGGCAGTTATACGTACACTTCCGTCCATAAATCACCGGACACTTAACAAATTTAGAATAAAAAAACGTTTGTGCTACAGTTATAAAATGACCAAATCATTCACTAATTTTTCACATTATACAGAAATTATACTATATTATACTTAAATTATACTTAAATTATAAACTATATTATACTTAAATTGTACTTAAATTATAAACTATATTATACTTAAATTGTACTTAAATTTTAAACTATATTATACTTAAATTATACTTAAATTATAAACTATATTATACTTAAATTGTACTTAAATTATAAACTATATTATACTTATTATACTTAAATTATAAACTATATCATACTTAAATTATACTGTCTTCTTAAGACCTTACCGAACGTTTACTTCAATAAACTTTTTATTCAAAATCTACAAGTGTCCGGTGATTTATAAACGGGAGTGTACATGGAAAAATTATTTAGAATATTGACATTGCCAACATATTTTATGGTGACAAAAATCGGTGACGTGGCCCTAAAGTGAATAAGCACCGAAATTTGTTTTAAATTAAATTTAAGCACTAAAATATCCAAACTATCCAAGAACAGATGGTACACACCGAAATGTAATGATTATACATGAAAGAACAAGTTGAAAACATGGGGTACAATTTATTCGCGTGAGGTGTTGCTTTTGAGAAAATTAGATTCGAATATTGATGCGCGTGTATTTGAGTGTAATTTATAATAGTTGGGGTTACTACAAAGTGAGGAGGGTACTTCCCGATTTTGTCTACGGTACCTATTACGTTTCTTGTTAGAGAACAAAAGGGTTGTTCTTGCTTTGTACTTCGAGTATCCATCAAGTATTCAAAACTGTGCTCGAGTCTACACGTATCTGGCAAATTTTCAATCTCAACTTCCTCGAAAACGAAGCACTGCTTAAAACTGTGATTTCGATCTTTATTACGTTCTGTTAACTTATTTATTCTGTTTTTATTAAGTTTATATTTAATTTCAACGATATTCGTGGGATCTAACTGTCTGATAAGTTTCTTTGTTATAATTTGATAAATAATAGATATTAAACACATTAAAATGTTCTTTGAAAATTTGTTGGTGAAGACTCTACGTTTTAACAGTAAACAGAAATATTTTTTAAAAAGTCATCTAGTTATTTTGTCACAATAAAATTACAGTGAAGTTAAGTGAAAATTGAATACTGTATTTCATGTTTTCATTGAAATTTTTTATGCTCGTATTGTTACGTACACAGTATTAATTTTGGTCTATTAAATTCCTTTTTGAAAAAAGTTAGTACGAATGTAAAAACCTGGATAAATCCTGGTCGTTGGAAAAATAAGATCTTTCTTTGGTAAAATGATTTTAACCCTTTATAGCCCTTTATAACCCTTTACAGATTGATTACAGTTTTTCACTTTTATTCGAAAATGTTTTAACTAATAATTACCGTAGATGGATCGTGGTGTAACTACAGTAATACAGTAATCAAATTTAATAGTGCAGTATTAACTAAAGAAAATTAATTTTTTAAAATATAGGTACATCAGTTTGTAACTTGTAAGTCACACGATCCCATAGAGAGTTAAATTCAGTCAAATTACATTTTTTTTGTTTTTACGCAACTTCAGTATTCAATCTCGTTTGTTTTTAATTAATTAGTGTTTAGAACATGAATTAACGAATTATATTGGAAATTAGAATTCATCACAAAGGATATTTTGATTAAGGAATTTATTCTGTTTTTAAAAAAGGATTATGTGGTAGCTTCCATTTTCTTGAGTTTTTAAATATCATATAAATGTTCGCTCGCTCTTAATTATAAATCCATACAGTGAGTTTTTTAATAAAATTTATAAACAATTTACAAACGTCAATAAATTTGTTTTTAATGAAAAATAGAAATCTGAACTTTCGTAAGTAGCGAATTGCGCAAATGTTGAATTAATTACAATCTCATTGTTAAATATGTTGTTCGTCGAGAAGTATTTTAGATGCAGGAAGTAATAGTTTATGCTAGATTCCTCAAATACAGCATATCAGCAAAAACGTAATTGGTTGAGTTATTAACTATTCTTTGTGAAATATGTAGCGAGACGTTGTTTTGTAGTACACTTGCATAATCTTTTATATTCGTACCGCAATTCTATACATTATTATTTTACGTTTACGGTTTCACTTGATGATAAAAGTAGTGGAGAATTCTCATCGAAACTATCAAATAATCATAATTCGTTAATTAAAGAAAAACTTTAATGCATAAGTTTTGTACTTTATCGGTATTAATTCAGTGAACAGAACTAATAAAGTACGAAATGTTTTATTTTTCTATTCGTTTATCACTGAATTTTAAATATCGGAACAGGTATAAGTGATACAATTTTGTAATATTAATGTTTTGCACATACAGTTTTAAGTATTAATGATGTTATATCTAATAAAGCTATTTTGTTTGAAGCGGTTTATAACTTTTTCAATTCGCGAATTCTTGATTAATAGTGTATATCGATTTCTTCTGGTCTTTATTGAAACTGGTATTAGATACACTTTCTAATATGTTAACAACGTACTCATTTCTAAAAATTGAATTCATTCTTTTTATCGATGCGATAGAACGTTTGTTTTTAGTCCGTATAAAAAATTATGCAAATGCGTTAATTATTCTCGTTATAAAATTAATACCACGTATAAATCAAGGAAATTATTTATCGCGATGGCTCACAATAAATTCTATTTTATACCGTTCAATAAATCAGTGTATAGTTTTAAAAAAATTTTCTTCGGTATAAATTGTCTTTTATAAAGCCTAAACAGTCTTTTTTTTTGGACGTATTATCTGCTGTTTTGATCCATGCACAGTTAAAAATTTGTTTTACGAAATACTTCATCACCAACTGAATTTTAGAAAATTATTTGAATACGTATCTTTCTTCTGTTTTATCATGGGCAATCTCGAAATTAATTATTGTAATTTACCGAAGTTGATTATCATTTATCTCTTACGAAGATATTTATTGAAAATTGTTAAAGCTATCAAACATTTATTGCATTAATTTACTGGAAATAAACATGTTCCTACAAAGAATATTGTTTATTCTTTCTATTATTCAAAATTATTGTGTTATTATGAATAATTATACAAATGTGAAACGAAATAAAATATTTGTATTTCGCGAAAGTAAAATCAAATTTCAAGAAAAATATTTTAATAAGCGTATCCGAAGAAAATTAGATCACTAACATATAGTTTTCATTTCTCCAAAATTATGTATCATTTATTTATTTTTTTATTTCATATGTTTTCTCGCAAAAATTTCGATATATTAGAAAATATTTTTTTGCCAATTTTCAACATATTATTATATTATAGATGAAAGAATTATCATAATAAATTATTATACAATAATACATTATCTTGCAAAATGAGTGTACTCATGGTAAATTAATACTGAATACGTATCTTAAACCTAAACAATATACAAATATGTAAACATAATAATATACATATTATATTAAGAGAGCACAAAATATAAAAAGCAGATCAATATACTCTGCATAATTTTGTTTTTTTATAATTATCTTTAATTTTACTATTTTTAGCGTTTTAAGAGCCATGTTATTGTTCTTTCCTTGCAATAATTTTACAGTTCTTATATCTTTACATTTTGAATTTGTTTAAAATTAGAATATATTGTATATTTTTTTTTCTAATTTCGGCATATAATTATTGCTATTTAAATACTATTTAAATGCATTGCTCGACGGAAAAACCACAACTAACTGTTGCAACCGATTTTAAGATATTTATAGTTGGTAGTTGTACTATTATAATTACATTTTTAATCTCGTTAAAATTGAATGTAAAATAATAATTACGTTATTATTATTTTCTTATCCTTCAAACACGGAAGACTCTAGAAACTTAAAAAAAACAAAAAAAAAACGCAATTATTTCGTCGTATTCGATTCGTTATTCCTGCATGGAGAAAATCAAGAGAAAATTATGCATTTCTGAATTCGAAGAGCGTGCTTAGTTATGTTCCATTAATTTGGTTGATCTATTGCCGAGACACGGAGAAAATTTCCGTATCACGAATAGAACAATCGAAGCGAGTAATTATAGAGTCGTGATGGAACAGATCCATGTGAAATTATCGGGGCAAGTTAAACCGTTATTAATTCAGTTAGATTTACCTATCTATCAATAAACCAGAGATGCTGATCAGAATACAGATTCACTTATTGCTTGGAAGTAATACAGACCGTTAAATTAATCTCTGTATGGTTATTAATCACAATCGTGTATAATATTTTGTTTTATATGTTCCTATTAGAGAAACATTTACTTTTACTTACTAAACAGAATCATAATACGTATTTTTTATGTTTTCTGTATTACAGTTTATGCGACAGTGATTGATACGTGGAATAAATTGTTTGAAATTACGTTGTGAGATCATTTTCTGCTTACTGATCTTAGAAATATTGCGTCTGAACTACTTTCTAGGACATAACATCTTTTTAATTTGCATTTAAACTTATTTATATTTATATTCAATTTTTAATATTTATTTATACTTATTTATATTATTTATACTATACTTATTTATATTTATTTATACTATACTTATTTATATTTATGTATTGAGAAGTTTAAGTTAGGTTTACGAATCAACTTTATGCATTAAACATCATGTAAATTCATCAAAATTTAACTGCATTAGGACAGGAATCATAAAATTATTTACACTTTTGTTTCAAAATTGAACACTAAATTGGAACGTCGTTAGGCATTTATTCTTTCTTCTCATTCTAAGAAGCATGAATTCTTCTTGAAATTCTTAAGTATTCAGGTCGGACTGAATGTGAAGCTGTTTTATGGAGAATACAAAGTTTCTTTTCCTAAATAGTCTTTCGTCGCAGAACTAACATGTTAAATTATATGTGTATCGTGTTTCCGACATGTATTGGAATTAATTTTTTAAATATATGCATTCATAAGAAATGTTTGCCTTTCACATTGGTTGAGATTAGAATTTCACCATGAATCCTGATTAAAAAGATATTTAACAGTAAAACTACCGGCGATTAGAGTAGACTTATTTGTACCAAAGAAATCAAAATGGTAGGTATCCGAAAAAATACCCATAATAAGGGTAACAATTCTTTGTACATATTTTTTCTAAAAAATTATGGAAGATTCCCCAAAATACATAATTGTAAATTCACAAAACTCGTATAAGAAATTATGAATCAGTCATTTTGACTCGTTCGACAGTTCTAGTGTTAAAACAGTAATCAGTAATCGGAAATATAATATGTTCTTTATTAGTGTCATTAACTTTCATTTTAATTCTGAATTCATACATATATTAGTACACGATTATTTGTACGATACAAAAATTTATTCAAATTCAAAGTCTATATAGATATATTCGAAAGAAATTGTAGAGTATTATACTGCAAGAAAATTGTTTTAACACACTATAGTTATCTAAAATAGAAAATATCGAAATCAAAACTGGTGTCGAATTATTTTTGCGATAGACTGTAGTTTCGTTCAAACAGTCTGTCGTCAGAGGGATTATAGAGCTCGATATTCTTGCCATTGTCGAACAATAGACAAAAGATGGGTATCTGATCGTTCGAGAAAGTAAGGTGAATACCGTCTCGCAAAGAATTTCGCACTGGAAAAGACGAATCTCGTAATGACTGGTACTCTTTATAAGCGGGTGCCAACATACTGTGTCCAGTCTTTCTTCATGGCGCTGTCATGCTCTGCTTCTTGTTGCTTCAGGGACGGAGATCGTAATAAATTGCTTGGCACTCATTTCGTGAACATTCTTTCCTTCTGAAGAAAAGTTTCTCTGCTCCTATTTACCATGGAAATTCCTCGATGAAAGTTCGTTGATCGTTCTTTCCAGGTGTCTCATCGTTTCTCGTATAACTGTCGCTCTTCGCTTCAAATTTTTGTATTCCTATTGTTACTAAATATAATAATTTTTACATTGAAATTGTATGATAAAGAATAATCGATAAAATTTTTATAAATAACTTTTCAAAAGATATAACTTAAACTTTCATAGCGAAGAGTATTGTTACGTTGCTGCATTTCTCAGTGCGAAACATGTAATCATTTTTTATTTTATAACAGACCTTGGAAAATTCGTGAAACATTTTTTTGTCAACTTATTGTTGATCAGCAATTCGGAGAGATTTTTATAAGCATTTGAAATTTCTAATAATTTTACTTTAATTCTCAATAACCGGAATTTTGCTTATAAGGAAAAAGAAAATTATACTCCCTCCCTTCGGAAATATGGTATACATTTCGCGATTTTTGTTGTCCGGAAATATAGTATACATTTGCAAAAAAAATACAATAAAACTAAAAATTAACACGACAAGTATATTATATTAACTTTTTTAGAAAAACTACAATTAAAAAAGAATAATTTTGTTACAATGTTCCCTAAATTTAATTAAAATATGATTTGGCCTTATTGTACGCTTCTTTGGACCATAAATATTTTCCAGCTAGTCACCGTGTTTTAACTTGTTCTCTTTCATGTGCTGTAATCATTTTTCTAAGATACCATGACGTTGTTCCGTGGTCAATTGTTTATATTTGGAATCTCTTCTTTTTAAGTTTATCAATTCTTCTTCGAAATTTTCCATATTGATTTTGCAGCGGTACCAATTTTATTTATCATAAAAAAAACTGATCTTTGATCGTTAAGTTACAAACCAAGAAGAACATGACACATGTCAATTATATTAGGTTATATTACTTTTAATATATACTATAATAATATAATGAATGTTGTCATTTGTTTTCTATATTCACGATAATCTACGATTTTTTTTTTAATGTATACCATATTTCCGGACGAAGGGAGTATATCATTACGGTTTCTCAACTTGATCTAAAAATTAGGAACAAGTCATTCCCATAAATACGCTGCCGGATACGGTAAGCATATTTAAGCCTTAAAAGATACAGATACATGGGTTAAGAATAAATCCATAGATATTTAACACTAGAATTACTGAACAAGTCAAAATGACTGGTTCATAATTTCTTATAGAAATTTTAGAAATTTACAACGATGTAGTTCTAATGTTAAATATCTGTGGATTTATTCTTAAGTCTTCTTTAGTGTTAACACTAAAACTACCGACGATTGAAATACATTTATTTATACTAAAAAAATGACAACAATAGATATCTGAAAAAATACATAATGCAAGAGAAACAAATCTTTAATCATACATTTTCCAAAAAATCACGGAAAATACTAAAAAATGCATCGTTAAAAATTGATCAAATATCTGAGAAATTATGATCCAATAATTTGACCGCTTTGATAATTTTAGTGGTAAAAAGAAGCAACCATACAGCTCCCAGCTGGATGAAAAACTGTTATAAATAATAGTGGAAATTGCAAGATTTAAACGGACTGTAATACATTTTCAGCATATTTTGTAGCGAACAGAACTTTTGCAGCAATTTAATATAAGGAGAAATCTCTTGAAGCGTATACTTGGCTTGTAAGCATCGAATACAATCGATAGCGATTCATTGAGCATTGAAATGGAATAAAATGCAGAGTCCTTGGATTAACTTGTTAACAAAGCGAAATGAAATTGGATGCCGATTTGGAGAATCTTATTGGCGAAGTTTGCCCAATTCCACGATCGGGCTGCAATTGGGCCAGTTGCTCTCAGTAAATTGCTCGCATTCCCATTGTCGAGATTCTATTTGAGAGGGTCAAGCTTCGGCACAATAGCGATTCCTAGGCCTAATTGCAGGAGCGTGTTGCGGGCACGTGGCGCACGAACACATCGTTGCTCGTAGCTGCCTTCGTAGGATATTTAGCAGCATTGCAGCTACGAACGAAGTTAACACATCACCGACGGATAACGAAGTTTCTAGTACTTTATATTTCATACCTTGAGAAGGTAAAAATAGTGAACGACGACGTATGAAAGATTACTTTTAAAAATGATCTTTTTAACTCTCTATAGCCCGGATTTTTGTCTGCTTATTGGAGAAAAAATTACGATTGATTACAGTTTTTCACTTTGATTTGAAAATGTTTTAACTAATAATTACTGTAGATGGATCGCGGTGTCGCTACAGTAATACAGTAATCGAATTTAATAGTGCAGCGATAACTAAAGAAAATTAATTTTTTAAAATATAGATACATCAGTTTGTAACTTTTAAGTCACACGATCCCGTAGAGGGTTAATCAAAGAAAGACGGAAAAAAGGTAGCACAGTTAACCCTCTATAGCCCGAATTTTGTCTGCTTATTGGAGAAAAAATTACGATTCATTACAGTTTTTCACTTTTATTTGAAAATGTTTTAACTAATAATTACTGTAGATGGATCGCGGTGTCGCTACAGTAATACAGTAATCGAATTTAATAGTGCAGCGATAACTAAAGAAAATTAATTTTTTAAAATATAGATACATCAGTTTGTAACTTTTAAGTCACACGGCGCCATGGAGGGTTAAATTCAGTCAAATTACATTTTTTTTTGTTTTTACGCAACAGTATTCAATCTCGTTTGTTTTTAATTAATTAGTGTTTAGAACATGAATTAACGAATTATGTTGGAAATTAGAATTCATCACAAAGGATATTTTGATTAAGGAATTTACTCTGTTTTTGAAAAAGGATAATGTGTCAGCTTCCATTTTCTTGAGTTTTTAAATATCATATAAATGTTCGCTTGCTCTTCATCATCAATCCATACAGTGAGTTTTTTAATAAAATTTATAAACAATTTACAAACGTCAATAAATTTGTTTTTGATGAAAAATAGAAATCTGTTAATGTACAGTAAGAGGTATATTTGTAATAGGCTAACATTTTATGCTGCCATTGTTCACTTGCAATAGTGTGACTTCGAATTAGGACCGCTACAAATTTTCAGCATTTTTCACGTTTTCCGCAAAATTAAAAGGATTGTTCAAATTGTAACGATATAATTTATTAACTACTAACATGATACGCTACTACTGTACATAACATTATTAACACATGTTAATATTTTGTACTTCCACCGTTTGCTTTGATGACAGCTTGTATCCTTTCCGGCATGCTCCGTATACATTGCTTGATCATATGCTTTATATCTTCATTATTATCAGATAATGTGGTGCTTGGAGAGTTGTAAACTAGTCTTTCGAGTAGGCTCCAGACATTTTCTATGACATTCAAGTTGAGAGAATTGCCTGGCTATTGGAGCAACGGGATGTTTTTTGTTTTGGTATCGCTCATCACTCACACAGTTTCATTATTATCACGATAATAACAAATCAGTTGCTATGTATACATCGTTATCACGTATTTAGTAATAATTTGAACGACCAAAGACATAACGTTATAACCATTAACCCTCTATGGGACCGCGTGACTTAAACGTTACAAATTGATGTATCTATATTTTAAAAAATTAATTTCCTTTAGTTATCACTGTACTATTAAATTTGATTACTGTATTACTGTAGCGACACCACGATCAATCTACAGTAATTATTAGTTAAAACATTCTCAAATCAAAGTGAAAAACCGTAATTAATCGTAATTTTTTCTCCAATAAGCAAACAAAATTCGGGCTATAGAGGGTTAAAGTGAAATTTTCGTAGGTGGTCCTAATTCAATGGCTAGAGACTGTAGTCATTTATGAGATTATTTTTGTTTACTTGTATTTTCCTTGAATGTTACTTGTTTTAACATCATTAAATAATACTGTATGTACTTATTATATTTTTGATATACATTTACTAGCTTTAAATTTAATCCAACGGATGATATATATCTTAACAATTTTTTTAATAATTTGTAGCAGATTTAAAATGATAGTTATACATTATTAAAAAGCTAAGAATAATTTTTGTACTGAAAAAGGTGTTATTTCAAGTGTACTTTCAATTCCATTCTTGCTCAAAGTTTGAATAAATAATTATTTCTAAGTGGTCATGATAATTTGATCACCCACTGTACCTTTAAGATACGGATTTATTCTTAAAAGTATTTATGTAACCAAGAATTTACTCTAATTCTATTCCATAGTAAGATTTACAAAAATTAAGTTCCGTCGTCAATGTGTTAACTGTACCGCAAGTAGTGTTCCAACTTATGGAATAGATGTCAGTTCCGCGTAAATACTTTTAAAATAATGTTTCCTTAAATTTGGTCTTACTGCGTGAATTAGAATGATGTGACTGTCAGAAATACGAGAACAGTTACAAAGGAAACAAAATTGTTGACACTGAAACTACCAAAACGGTCAAAATGACCGGTTTGTAATTTCTCGTAGAAATTTTATAAATTTACAACGATGCAATTTGGGCAATTTTTCATGATTTTCTGTAAAAAATATAGATAAAGACTTATTTTCCTTACGTTATGTATTTCTTAGAAAACCTATCATTTTTGTTTCTTGGGATACAAATAGGTCTAATTTAATCGTCGTTAGTTTTAGTGTTAATCTTAATTTTTGATTAGTGTTATCAGCATTTTAATCTTGATGTGCACAGTACTACAATACTATAATGATTTTATAATACTATAAACGATATTATGATACTTGTATTTTGGACAGTAACAATATTGTTAGCATCATTTATTTCACAATATTTGCAATTGAAT
>SMSQ01020853.1:0-14879 GCA_019453375.1 Ctenoplectra terminalis
CGATTCTGTTATAAATTTTTTTTTTGAGAATTCTTTTTAGAATAAATTATTTGTAAGTGCCTATTATTTCTGGTACATATTTTTCTATTTTATATACAATGACGTAGGACTTTTCGATTCGTGGTATTTAAATAGTGGAATCAATTAGGAGGAATGAAATAATATTATCTATTTTAATAAGTTATGATTAAAAACTAAACTATTGTGATATAATTGTTTTTAGTATTATAATAAATTTCGTAAAATATTTTCCCAGCAAAATCCCCATAAAACTTAGAAAAAAATGGAGGTCTAAAACCGATTATATACTATTCCCAACGAATTAATCCTAATTTAGCCTAAAAGTGTTTCCTCGGACCCCTAAAAACCAATATTGAAACATTTCAAAAAGCAATCAAATAACAGTTTCACACCAATAAAACCTTTTTCTTAACCATTTGCGCTGGAAAGACGTGCCACGCACATCGAGACGTTTATGTTTCGAAGTCGCGAACGACGTGTTGTACACGTCGGAAGGTAGTTGTGGAAATAAAAATAACCTACGCAGAACACAGAGAACAGATCGTTCGACGAAGTACAGTTAAATACACCATACTGCACAAGATTATCAACAAATGAAATTAACGAATTGTTTTGGTACGCGCAACTGTGAACTAGCTGCCAGCGCAAGTGGTTAAATCAATCTTAACCTGTTAACTGGGTCATTTTTCGATCAGAAGCTCCTTTATACTTTCAGATAAAAATTAATAGAAAATAATACATTTTAATCGGGTCGATTTTAATCATTCCAAATGTAAGTCTAATGTAACGCATTTTTTTTATAAAAGTATAACGATGCACTCAAAAGTAAATCAATGTGAAAGTAAATGATTACGTTCAAAATATCGGCAGTCCGCCTGACGAGTTTACTCGTCTTACCCCGTTAACGGGTTAATTTAACTTTCGAGCAAAGCCATACGCGCAAACAAATCCACGAAAACGCGTTCTAATTAACGCATCTTGCGCGGAAAGCGACTAAAGTCGTTTTGCGCGGATTTCGCATCTTGAGCGGGAACCGACTAAAGCCGTTTTTCACGGATTATTGATGGATTATTGTTATCGATGGGTTTTTGTGATGTTTTTACGATAAGATCAGACAGACATGCGTTGCAAAAATACAAAAGGTGCGTTGCAAAAATACAAAAGGTGCGTTGCAAAAATACAAAAGGTGCGTTGCAAGAATGAATTCCTATGAATTCGGTAAGACTTTGGCGGCAAAGTGCCCGCGCAAGATGTGTTAACACTTTACCAACCGGGAGCCTATTAATCGGCTTTTTGCAACCAACGCTCAGCGACCGGGAGCCTATTAATCGGCTTTTTACAGTCAACGTTTATCTACCGCTTGCCGCTTAATACTAACACTATGAAAATTAAAAACTTTATTCAATTTAATTACCCTACAATAAGGGAAACGATATACCAAGCGATCTCACGAATTTCGATTTAAAAACAAAGTTGCAAGAATAAGAGTTTATATTTCCACACGACAGCCAAAACCAAGCCGGTGTTAGCGATGTATCCGCACTAGAATGAACGGGTCGGTAAAGTGATAGTATCAAATGGTACGCAAGTTTGCACCCGAGCCCTTATCACCATCTGTGAATCATCCTACTTAAAAACCAGGCCAAGAGACGTGTTCATAAAGGATCGTAAATCGGCGGGAACCAATTAGAGAATCCCCGAGATAGTTTCGTCATTGATGCCTATGCAAATTTCGCCCCTGGTGAAAATTAGCCTTCGCGAGATTGTCTTCTTCCTGAGGCGCGGAGAGAGGCCACAGCTCGTTAGGCCGTGTTTCAAATTCCTCCATCTGCAGCCTGCTCGGTGCCGTACGGTTTTACGAATACCAACTCATGTGTCGTTCGGAATTGTGATGCGGAGATTCCAACGTGGGGAGCACGGCGACGCTTAGAATGTTAAACAAAACGTGAAGCGGGCTTGGGTGCGAGGGATGGGTGCTGGTTGTGTCATTGCTATCGGGAGGAACGTTTGGGCGACGTCCCGTTGGCATGAATTCTGTTATCGAAACAATTCATATCGACGAAAAATACTCAACAATTACCATTTTCACGACCAAAGGAGTCAAGAGTTCTTTTTTACGTTAACACGTTGACCGACATGCCGAAGTCACATGTTTTGCTGAGGACGCCACACCGGTAGATACAAGATTCGATAAAAATGAATCTCTCATTTCTGATCTAATAAAAATTTTTAATCGTAGTGGACACTATCTCAAAGTATTCTCTAATAGCGATGGTGGTGTTCAAAATTCATTAACACGTCATGGCCGGCTCTCGACTTGGCTACGGCGCCATGGGGGCCACCGGTTACCGGCGACGCGACCAATAGTAAAATATATAATTAGAGTAAATATCGATAGTGATAAATTTTCAAATAATACCACTCTTATTATAATGGTTTGAAGAAATTGATGCGATACAGAACATGCAAAAATAATTCTATTAACACGTTCGCGAACGTGAATGGTATAGCATTAATTTTCATGATGATGCAGAATGACACGAATGGTATAGCATTCAAATCTTAAAGTCAATTATTTTGAATTTAATTTTATGTAGCCTTATGATCTGTATTGTCGTGGATGCTATAACATTCCTTGTATATAACGATTAAAATATGATAATCTGACTACCCTTATAAAATGTGTTTAATCAAACTTCGGATATCACAACCAATTTAAAAATAAAATCACTGTCAATTTTTGCACCTCGCTGAAACTTTTACTGTCCGCAAACGTGTTAATACAAGGAAAATATACATATTATTTTTTTCAACATAATATACATCGCGTAACAAGAAATTCACCTAACCGGAACCTTCCATTTCCAAATTATGGAAGAACGACGCTGTTCATACTTGTTTGTCGCATCTTTTTTATTATCTTTAGGTCTTTAACCCTTTGCACTCGACTGGCGCCGCTATGGCGACATGCATAGTTTTCTTCAGAGATTACGTTTCTAATTAAATTCTATATTTTCATCGATTCAAACGCTTCTTTTATCTCAAAATGAAGGTAAATTAACCAAATAAATAAGAAATCATGAACGTTTATAATTCTATTTTTCTTTCCGAAAGAACACTTTAAGTTTTCACAATAGTCCTTTGAAACTTAAAAAAGTTTACGAGCGCAGAGGGCTAAAATGCTTATAGACCATTGAATATAACAAATTTCAATATAAAATATATATTTTAAAATTGGTAAAGAAATATGTAAGTGACGTAAGTAAACATTTATAATTTTCTTTTTTTCTTTCCAAAAAAACACTTTAAGTTTTCACAATAGTCCTTTGAAACTTAAAAAAATTTACGAGTGCAGAGGGTTGGTACATAGAATGTCCCAGACAAAGTGAAAAGCCCATAAAGGAATGATTCCTGAGATGATTTCAAGCATCTTTTTCCTTTACGAAAGTATCAAATTGCGCTCTGTTATCGAATTATTAACGAAAAACACTATAACCTCGTTTCGTATGGAAAATAAAGAGTATTCGTCTAAAAATAATTAAATGTCACTGTGACACTCATTGTCAGCAGGAACGTTAGAAATTACGATTAATAGTGAATACACAGTATTATTTTACTGTTCAAAATTCTCCCCTTAATTGACGACCGAAAGAAAATTTTCTGCGCTTTTCAATCGCGCCTGGAATAATCGCGCTCGCGTGAAAACAGCTCGCTCGATGTGTATTCGTGTCTGTACGTGTGTAACGATTTTCTTTCTCTTTTTTTTTCGAAGGGTTTGAGTGCTCTGGGTGAATAAGTGACGATGAAACGAATCACGAAACGAATTCGTCGGTTTCAGCCTGCCATTCGTTAGTTCGGTTTAACGCGTGTGAACCGGCGTGTCGATTTAGCGATAGAAAGCCGCCCACGAGTACTACTCGACCCGGCTTTCGCCGCGAAAACGGGTAACTTCGCTTTTTCGCGGCACTCGTTAAACTTGTCCCAGATTTCGAGTGTTGTCTGAGCCACGGACAATACTCGGCCTCCGCCAATTCCGAGCAGTTGCGCCGACAAATGGGCCGTAGGATCGATTGTGCCGATGACCCAATGAAGTTTGAACACGTAGGGAGATTTTTAATTAGTAACAATTATTGGTTGTCTCTGGTATCGTCTGGTTTTGGTAGCGATGTGGTGGAAATTCAAAATTTATCTTTGTTAGAAAAGTTAACTGTTTAGTTTAATAATTTCTGTAGTTTGTTTTATTGTTGGTCGTAGAGTTACTTTTTTTTCGGTAAAAATTTTGTTTTGGATTGATTTAATAGCCAGTGGTGGTTGTACTTATTTTCAGCGATTGAAATGAATATTATTATTCTTATATTATACAAAATAGTTTATTAACCCTCTATGGCTTTGTGTGACTTAAAAGTTACAAACTAATGTATCTGTATTTTAAAAAATTCATTTTATTTAGATATCACTGTACTATTAAATTTTATTACTATATTACTGTAGTTATACCACGATCCATCTATGGGAATTATTAGTTTAAAAACGTTAAAATCGAAGTGAAAAACTGTCATCAGTCGTAATTTTTTCTCTGTCAAGCAGACAAAATTCGAGCTATAGAGGGTTAAAATTCAATACGATTTTTGTACATAAAGCAAGGAATTAAATATTACCAATTTCGAGCGCGTTCCAACTTCCCTTTCCAAAAGCGTCCCTTTCCAACTGCGTTCAAAAATAAATCAGCAGACAGTTATTTATTCGTCCATCAATGAGTTCTGGCAAATACCTTCCTAAAAGTTTTCAAATAAAAATGAAAAACTGTAATCAATCGTAATTTTTTCTCTAATAAACAAACAAAATTCGGCCTATAGAGAGTTAAAAACCTTACAGATATATTGTGATACTTTTGGTGTAATATTTTTGGTGAATTCACATTTCTATGAATATAATTTAACAAATAGAAACTTGATAGAGATTTATTGCAATGAGTACTGTATTTTAGGTTTCTTTATATATTCTTGCTTAGTATCTATATCCTGTGTATTTTCGTGCCTCCAAATTTTCAATAAATGCATTAGAATCCACAGTCTAATTATTATTCTAAAAAAGACTAATTTCCTTTTCTCTAATTTTTCGCATTTCTTAACAAATTCACCACTTCCACCTATATTTATTACATTGTAATATTTTTAAAGTACTCAAATTTACGCTACATAAAAATCAGAATAACTTTCCATCTGCATATCTCAATTATTAGAATTCCTTTTTCCAATTTTAACACTAGAACTACCGACGATTTAAGCACACCTATCTCTACCAAAGAATTAAAAATAATAGGTACAAAAAAATATAAAACCCAAGGAAAATAAATCTTTCTTCGTGTTCGTTGCAGAAAAACACAAAGAATTCTTAAAAATGCACCGTTGTAAATTTCTAGAATTTTCTATGAGAAATTGCAAACAAGTCATTTCGACACTCCGGTAGTTCTTGCGTTAAGCAAACCTACAAAATTGTAGAAACACCCGACTCCATTTTCGTGGTCGCAATTTATCGTCTCTGACGTTCAGGCAGTTTCGCGTGCTGAAACCAGCCTCCGTTCACAAGTTTCTGGCATGATCTTAATTCCGCAAATTTCACTTCTTCGCCGATAGCGTACGTCACCTCCTGGCCACGGTTCGCGCAAGAAAGTTCCGCGTAAAGCGGGTCGTTCGTCGAAGTTCCGCGAAACGTTACGACTTTGTTGTCTAACTTTTGCTCGCATGGAAATTAGCTGTTGGCATCGGTCCCGGGGAAACGCCGTGACGATTTCATTGATGTAACTTCGAGTAGAGAAGTTGGGTCGCTGCTACGAGCCCTCTCGTCGAAGCAGAATTGGACTACGCTCACAATGAACGTTTCGGTTTTACGTAACACGCGATCCGAACAATGGAACTTTATTCATCTTTTAGCGTCCGCGCGATACAACGAGGTGTAATATAATATATACGTAAGAAATGAAAGAGGGAAAAATAGGGAACAATAGACTGTTAGGTGTGGAAAAGAAAGTCGAAGAGGCTGTGACTAAAATAGCACGCTCGATGCCAGAGGTTTCTATCTGCTTAGATTGTAGGATTTTTTAGATTTTCATTTTTATCGGTGGCGTTTTCTAAGAGCAGATAAATTTGTATTAAATAGAATTTGCTGGAAAATTTCCTTGTTTTTAGATATTTTGTTTGTTATAGTTTTTTAACAAAGCAGTTTTGAATCAGTACGATTAATTCTATTTTGAATTTATAAATTCGAAAGCTTCTGAGTTTATTAATTTAGAGTACGATGTGTTTTATAAAAATGTTTTGTAACGTTTATTTTTAAAATCACTGTTATTAGTTTTTCCTTCTGATCTTTGTTGTATTAATTTTATAAGCGTGCTTTATTAAATTTCTTTTTCCAATAGTCTTCAATCATAATTTGAAGATACCAATTATTCCATCGACAAATTTATTTGAAAACCGCAATTATTGTTGTAATTATCTATCATGACTTCTCGTCTCTCTGAAACATCTGTTTCATGCTGGTGCTAAAATTACTAGTGTCTAGCCTCGAGACAAATATACTCGATCTCTAATTTCAATTTAGAAACATCATCATATTCGCGTAATAGCCAACTTTCTATTTAATACAGGATAATGCGAGGTTCAAAAGCATTTCAATCAATTCTTCCTACAACCACCTATTATTACTCACACACAACTCCAGTATTAATACCATTTTTACTAATTACTAATTTACTAGATAATAAATTTACTAATTTACTATTTTTATTATTAATACTATTAATACTACTTTCACAAAAATATCCTCCACACCCATTCAATACTCAACCCTCAAAAAACTTATCGGAACGCACGTTGCACCCCTTCGTGTAAATTTTCCATAAAAATACAGTTAATAACATATGACGTTCAAAACCTTTTCCAGATATTTATCTTGCAATCACCTATTATTACTCATATGCTACTCCACCCCTCTAAAATACTCATCCCTCATTAATACTACTTTAATGTTCAACCCTCGAAGAATTTATCGAAACACGCATTGCATCCTTTCATGTAAATTTTCCGTAAAAATACAGTTAATATCAGAAACTTGTCTTACAACCATCTATTGCTAATCATATACCACCTCACACCTACTCACAGCTCTCCTGCCTTCCTCAAATATTAATTCGTCATTAATATCACCTTCCTATTTCATTAAAACTTCTCTCAAAAAAATATCGCCTACATCCTTCAATATTCAATCTATCAAAGAATTTATCAAACCTCGCATTGCATCCTTTCCTGTAAATTTTCCATAAAAATACAATAAATCGCACAAGGTTCAAAATCGTTTCAAAAAATTCATCTTACAACCATCTATTGCTAATCATATACCACCCCTCAATCACTCACAACACTCTCACCCATCTAAAATATTAATTCCTCATTACTATCACCTTCCTATTTCATTAATACCACCCTCAAAAAAATATCGCCTACATTCTTCAACATTCAATCTATCAAAGAATTTATCAAAACTCCCATTGCATCCTTTCCTGTAAATCTTCCATAAAAATACAATAAATCGCACAAGGTTCAAAATCGTTTCAAAAAATTCATCCTACAACCATCTATTGCTAATCACATACCGCCCCACAGTCACAACACTCCCACCTACCCAAAACATTTATCCTCCATTAAAGTCCATCCACACCCATTCAGTATTCAACCCTCGAAGAAGTTCTCGAAGCACGCGTCGCACCCTCTCGCGCGAGTTTCCCCGAATGTCTCGAACGATATTGTCGCGGGCCACGCCACCGCCAAGCATTGTTAACCCGTATTTATGACGCGGCATGGCCAGGAGCCAGGTTAATGCGCCAAAGTTACGTGGCGGCGTGTCGTTGGCCGTGGATGCGGGCGCCGAAGTGCATCGGGGCCGATGGCGTGTACGTGGCACGCGTGTATGTAGGTCGCCACGCAAGCGGGGCGTTTTGGAAACGGCCCTCGACGCGCGTTCCCGTGCATGTTTCATCGGCTGCCCGTTACTGCCGAACCCGACGGTGGATTGTAAGCTTCGAATATCCAGGGAGGAATTTGTCTTGACGATCCACGGCCGCTGCGAAGCGTTCCGATCACTGTTAACTCTCAGATGGCGGATGCAGGATCATTTTTGACTTAGTTATAGAGAACGTCGCCACGCGTTTTAATCAACATTCGTTTACTCTTAACAGTAATATTTATGAATAAATATATTAAAATTTTTAACGCTATTCATCTTTCAATCTTATTTTTTAATTACATCAGAAAAATCCTACATCCATTCTCCGCGTAAGTCTCAAAGCATCTGAATTCTTCCAATAATTAAAGTATACTTGTTTTTACTAAATAATTAATAGGACGCAAGGAAAATGAATCTTTATGCATACTCGTTGCAGGAAATCATAAAAATTCCTAAAAGTCCATGGTTATGAATTTCTAGAATTTATTTAAAAAAATATATATATCGATCATTTTGGTATTGTAATATTATTACAATCATGTAATATTATTGTAGTATTTGGTAATAGTTTGTAGTTACACTTCGGTAGTTCTATCGTTAAAAAGAAATTTATGTATTCTATTAAGCCTTTGGACTCGACTGGCGCCGCTATGGCGTGCATAATTTTCTTCAGAGATTAAGTTTTGAATTAAATTCTGTATCTTGGTAAATTCAAACGCTTCTTTTGTTTTAAAATAAAGGAAATTAGCTAAGTAAATAAAAAATCGTAAACATTTGTAATTTTCTGTTCCTTTTTCCAGAAGAACGCTAAGTTTTCACAGTAGTCCTTTGAAACTTAAAAAAGTTCACGAGTGCAAAGGGTTAAGCTTCCTCCGTCAAATCAAACAGTTTTCTTACGATAAAAATATGTTCGCAGAAGAATAGTGAGAATTATTTCTAAAATTGTGTATTAGTATAGAAATGAATATTTTTTTAATTTATCAGATACGAATATTTAAATTTACTGTTCGTAATTATTTGTAAAATTGTGTATTGGTATAGAAATGAGTATTTTTTTAATTTATCAGATACGAATATTTAAATTTACTGTTCGTAATTATTTGTAAAATTGTGTATTAGTATAGAAATGAATATTTTTCTAATTTATCAGATACGAATATTTAAATTTACTGTTCGTAATTATTTGTTGAATTTATTATACTCATCGGTGTACACGGTATTCGAGAGTCTCGTAAATCTTAGCCTCGGTTTGAACAAAGGAAGCAATCGTTGAGTTTCAATGTTTCAATACCTCGAAGAAAGTGTAAGTTAAATCTTATCACGAATGAAACACAGAGGTACACCAGCAGAAACGTGATTAAACTTTCGAAACGTTAAATGCATCACGTAACTGCCTTTAGCTCGCGTCTTAACGTTTCCGGTTTTCCTCGTCCTTTGTTCTTCCGTTCATTTGCATCGCACTATTTGCAACGAACTCGCGTTATCCTATCGAGTTTCAACCTTGTTGTTCCTTCCGGTTTCCTTCTCCAGAGGCATCAAACGCGAAGGTAATTTCGTAGGTGTCAACGGGTCAAGTGCTGAAGCAATGACGAACCAGCAGGAAGAGAGCACTTAGGGTGGAATAATAAGGAACCTCGTTACCGTAACAACTAACCCTGAGTCTGCAGAAAATGTCGTCTAGTCGTGGAGAAAGCCGCGGTTAATTGTAGCTGTTCCTATTTATCTTTGTTAACAATATATCGGGTTAGACCGAGGTGAATCGGATTAAAATAAGAATTCATTTAGAAGAAGGATTTTTAAGCTAGATTTTTTGTTATCAATGTTCGAATTAAACGGGTATTATTTACGAATTTATAATACAAAGTTATCTTTCTAAATTTTTTTATATTAATGTTGGAATTAAACAAGTATTACTTACGAATTTATAAAAAAAACTCAGCTTTCTAAATTTTTACTATTATTTTTTCACTATCAAACAGAAAACAATCCTAGTTTCCTCGGTCCACCGTACCTACTGGTAAAACTTAATTTTCTAATTCAAAACGCTCAGAAATTTTGCGAAAAAAGGATCCAAAAATTACCTCAGAGATCGCAAATGATCATAGGAATTAATAATCGATGCATCAATGATTAAAAATAAAAGTTAGCATCGAGAAACGACGTTAGAATGGCGTAACAGTGGTACAAATAATAATCAAAAATATTGATAACCAATTTTATAAGCAATTATAATTTATATTTTCATATAACTTCATAATTCGCATTTGATAGTTAGATTGAAACGATTAGACTGAGTTCATTGCACTCGTTAAAAATAGCAACTGATTTTCACTTCACCCAGATATATTTAACAAAGTTAATATATAGCTCGAAACTTATTATATTATTTTTTAATATAACTCTATGCATATGATTAATAAAAATTACATACGAATCTGGTATTTACAAATTTTACACCACAGTCCACACACTGTTCATATTAACCCATTGATTACTCACGGTGTGGTCTAAATAATACGACGGACAAAGACCATAAAGAAGCCTGAATTAAATCTCAGAAGTCACAACCTCCACAAAAGACAACTTCCAGTCGTCACAACATAGAATTTAAAGTCGACACTAAACAAGCATCCCTCGCGTTTATTAACATGCTGCGCGCGTGTGTTTCTCGTAACTGGGGGATCCGTTTCAAGTAAACTAACACGCTCGCTTAAGGGATATTCAGTTACATGCACCGGACGAACAAGCAGCCATGAAAGCGTTCAAGAAGTTTCGCTTCTTTCCCAGTAGCTCTCCATGCGTGTCCCCTCGAAAATAAAAGCATCATAACCGCGTTGTCGTGCACGAGACGGGACAAGAAAAGCGTGCAGAAACAGCTCTCGCCGAATCTGGCCTCCGCGTGGCCCGTGTCAAACATAAGTGGCCGCCATTTTGAGGAAGACCGTTTCGTCGAGATGGTACACGGACAAAATGGTGTAGGAGAGATTGGAACTGGTTGACCAATTTTTATGAACAAGCCATTGGCGTTTTGTTGGCTATTTGTATATTAAGAGTTTGTACATTTGTTTAGATATAGGAGTATATTTTTTAAAATCGTTTTAATTGAGTGTAGAATTTTTATTTATTTAGATTAATAAAAGTTTGTTGACTTATGTGACGGTGTTAGTTGACTCGATTATTATTTTTAGGTATCTAAGAAAGAATATTAACAAAAATTAGAAATTGATTTTTAAAATAAATAAGAAAAATAGAAATTTATTATATTTGCTCGTACATATTTATAATAATGAACCAAATGATAATTTGTAGCCCGAATTAGACTGTAAATCATCGCCTGTGTCACAATTAATTACACACACAGAGCAAAGTAAAATGAAAAAGAGGCAGAAATAATATCCGGAGTTAAGAAACTATTAGTCAAATAACCCTAGCTATATTTAGTCAAATAATCCCGCCTGACATGTTTAACATATTACAGACCACACGTAAAAAATCTCCACGAATTATATAAAATAGAATATCGTAAATTATAACGTATCACATTTTCACAAAATATTCACGAACAAAAATAAAAAAATACTTAGTAGACAGAAATAAACAACTAACCGAGACAAATATATTTACTTACCGCGGATGCTTTTAACACTAGAACCACCAAAGTGGTCAAAATGACCCGTTCGTAATTTTTTACAGAATCTTTATAAATTAACTACGGTGCTTTTGGCCAGATTTTCCGCGATTTTCTATTAAAAATATAGATAAACTTTTGTCTGAATTGCATTGCATATTATTTTACACACTTTCCACTTCGATTTCTTCGGTAGAAATAAGTATTCTTTAATCGTCGGTAGTTCTAGTGTTAAATTTTTTATTCCTACTGATATAATACGCGAATTCTTTGCTACTGCGACACATTAACCCTTTCACTACGGTGCTCTCAGATTTGAAAGAGCTCTGGGCATACTAATCGATACAGTTTTTATTGACATAACAAAAATATAGCAAAATTTAAGTATATCGTTTAATGAGCGATGGCAGATCATATTTAAATGAAAATATAAATAATTGTATGCTACAGAAAACGTTTATGCACGCTCTTATCAGATAATTACTTAATTTTTAAAGGCGTATATATACGCTCTTCGTAGCGGAAGGTTTAAATGACGTGATAATCGTTAATTAATTTTAGTATTGCGAAAAAATACATCTTCTATCAGATAGTGTCACAATTAGAGAGAATCGGTCAACATTGGTCAACTACCACCGGTTTCTCCTATTTTTTTCGCGACCAGAGTAAACACGTATGCGATGCATTGGAATATTTTCACACACAGCCACAATTGTTCATTCATTTCCGTGTTATCAGCCGAAAGGACCGAACGGAATGATGATTTTCAGAAATTGCGTAACTCGAGGACGAAGATTCTTCCCGTACACGATCCGCACCATTTATCAAGCGCATTCACGCGATTCGTCGGGCGAACTTCGATGTTTCGTTTTGCTTTATCGAGCACGGATCGATCTCGGTCCGTTCCATGCTTTGTTTTTGCAAAGTTTCTTTTGTAGGGAAGGGAGAGACGCGAAACGATACAGTTTCCGAACAGTTTCCTCCGTGCCTGGAATGCGTTTTGTTTTACGGCCCTCGCATTTCGTTTGAATTTGTAATTTGTTGGGAGAAGAAAGTTTGCAATGATAGGATGCAACTTGGTGGATATTAATCATTGAATAACATACTTTTTACTTATTTTTTCACTTTTTCAAATAAGGTAGATATTACGTAGACCTTACCATTTCGTTAAGATATCATACCTCCGTTCATATTAATCTTGGAAAAATTTATTGGTAAAAAAAGTTTGAAACGTTGGAATGGAAGCTGGTGGATATTAATCATTGAATAACTTACTTTTTACTTATTTTTTCACTTCCTCAAATAAGGTAGATATTGCGTAGACCTCAGAATTTCGTTAAGATATCATACCTCTGTTCAAATTATTCTTGGGAAAATTTATTGGTAAAAATAGTTTGAAACGTTGGAATGGAAGCTGGTGGATATTAATCATTGAATAACTTACTTTTTACTTATTTTTTCACTTTCTCAAATAAGGTAGATATTGCGTAGACCTTACCATTTCGTTAAGATATCATACCTCTGTTGAAATTATTCTTGGAAAAATTTATTGGTAAAAAAAGTTTGAAACGTTGGAATGGAAGCTGGTGGATATTAATTATTGAATAACTTACTTTATCTCAAATAAGGCAGATATTGCGTAGACCTCAGAATTTCGTTAAGATATCATACCTCTGTTGAAATTATTCTTGGAAAAATTTATTGGTAAAAAAAGTTTGAAACGTTAGAATGGAAGCTGGTGGATATTAATTATTGAATAATTTACCGTTAGATCTTACGGTTTTATTTTCTATAAATATGGTAAATACACTGTGCAAGGTTTAAAATGTTAGAATGAAAGCTGGTTGATATTAATTATTGAATAATTCACCTTCATATCTTTCCGTTTAATTTTCTCGAAATATAGGGAACGCACCGTGCAAATTTCAGATGGTCNAAATTATTCTTGGAAAAATTTATTGGTAAAAAAAGTTTGAAACGTTAGAATGGAAGCTGGTGGATATTAATTATTGAATAATTTACCGTTCGATTTTACGGTTTTATTTTCTATAAATATGGTAAATACACTGTGCAAGGTTTAAAATGTTAGAATGAAAGCTGGTTGATATTAATTATTGAATAATTCACCTTCATATCTTTCCGTTTAATTTTCTCGAAATATAGGGAACGCACCGTGCAAATTTCAGATGGTCATTAAGATATTACGCGTCGGTTTAAATTAAATCTCTCAGGACGATTTATCTGATAATGTTACAGCTCCACGTTGGGCGTGGCATTTATAATGATTCAATCGGAAGCGGGTCAATTTTTATAACAAAAGTTATAACAAATACATAGAATCTCTTATTTACGAGGATTAATCCAGGGTAAATTACTGTTAAGTGGTTTCTCGAAACGTTTATTAATAGAAACTCTTTCAATTACTACGCATAATTCGAAACTCACCGCTGTTCAACGTTCCTTTATCACACAGTCGCAAGAAGAAAACAGGATAAACTAAACTCGACTACCACGAGCAATTTACCTCGGAACAACGGAAAAAGAGACTTAATTCCACAAAAAAGGAGAAAATTATAACCCAAATTACACAACGAATCAACTTACACGCGGTGTTCATTCGAAAAGGGTATAATCACCAGGCTTTATCCTTGACCCTTAACATCGGAGAGATCGAACACACGACTCAATTACCGTCCAGTGTCCCATTTCGTATCCCGACAAATTTTCCTCGCGATCGACACAAAGATCCCATCGCCGCGTCTCGAGCGTCTGGCCAACGAAACGGGCCGCTACGATAGCCATTGCACCCATCGCTAAAAATAATACGTCGTACGGCTATAAGCGCAACACGGACCGGTGGTCTCGCGTGTGGCACGTCTGTGGCACAGAAAAGGGTGGAAACGAGCAAAAGAAGAAGGGCGCAGAGGCAGGCAGGCACGTTAAGTCGGTTGGTAGGTAAAGTGCAGGCCACGCGGGAAAAGATAAATGGTGTCTGCTCGTTTGAGACCGTCGGACGCGTTCCCTTCTCGGCGGTTCGAGAAACGGAGGAAGGCCGAATTAACGCAAATGTAAATATTCGCAGCTGCCATTCCCGCGGTTCACACGCGCCACGAGAGAAGAAATTGCCACGATTAACGTCTTCCTCGTTGCTCCGAGGGACGACTTCTTAACGTCCTGTCCGATTTCACGAGGATAAAAAATCGTAAATACCTGAATCCGATTTATACCG
>SMSQ01020854.1:0-21851 GCA_019453375.1 Ctenoplectra terminalis
GTGTCTCTTCGGCTGGCGTAAAGAGGAGAAATCAACCGGACCCGTCGTACTATGCCGAGAAACTGGTCTGCCGTACTAAATTTACCCGCCAGCTAGGCGAAAATAGCTCCGTAAGAAGCGGCCGTGGAAGCTTTCAAGCAATGCACCAGCGAACTGGTTTCTTTTTTTTTTCTTCTTCTTCTTCTTCTTCTGCTTGGCCATTATACTGTCTCTGGTGAACACGGGGACGGAGATGCGTTCATAAAGATCGGTCACGGTTTGTGTAAGTGCAGTGAGTTAGAAAAAATATGGTTAATGGTAAAGGTAGGTAAACAGTATTCATCCGATCTTTTTTTTTTCCGGATAAAATAAGCTACTTTGGACAATTTTTTTTAACGACTGTGTCTTCCGATTATGCAACCATTTTGCTGTGTAAAATGTTCTGCGTAAAACAGGCCGGTTGATTAAATATCTCCCGTCTGCACCTGCATGAAGATCTGAGAATCTTAAGAAAAGACAAAATTGGAATAAAAATGTTCCTTACTGTGTATTTTTATTTTTGTATCATTCGAATTATGTGTTAGCGGAGAAGAAAGTAATTAGATGGCCCGTGTTACTTGGAACAGCCTGTATAATTATGGACAGATTGTATATTGGCGGACGAATAAACTTTAATTCAGATCTCAAATTCCCCGCAGACGTTCTGATACATTAATCCTAGAAAAGACGCTGGCAAGCTACCAAGCTCATAACCTAACCTCTAAAACGCTATCGGACACGTCCAATAATGTGTTTCCCTCTGCCGGTGATAACTCGCGTGGACCAGTTCACCGGGAGTATAGTTTGTTGCGCACCAAGACGATTCCGCGGCTCCTCGCGATATAATGCCCCCTTATCCACTTCCTATTCGTTCGATTCGTAATCACGTCTGGCTGAGTGCCATTGGACGTCGATCAGACGAGAGATGCACCGACCCAGACCTATTTTTAATTTCGACTCTCGTCAATCCCGGAACGAAACTCGAGGATCCTTCCTCGACGACCCTCGACAACTTTCGATCCTAGCTCGAGCAACAGCTGTTATGGCTGCCAGTTTAAGGGGTATTTCTGTTTAGATGGGAGAACACCAAGATTAACTTTCACAATTAATAATAAAAAAAAGTAATCGGTGCTGCAATACTGGCCTTTTGTACACGCCTGTACCGGCGTTTCAACTACCTAAAAACAAAATTTGCAGTTCATTATCGACGATCTTTTAGGAGTTCGAGAAAGATAAATTCGCGGTTTATTTTAGCCATTATGAATGCGTTTATGATCCGCGCTAGAATAAATAATACTAAGTGATATTTGACAAGATCGCGGCTGCTAAGAGAGTAACTGCCCGAGCTGTTGGTAATAAAATATTTCGCAAAAAAAAAATGAACTTAATATTTCAAGACTCGCAACTTAATTTTAGGAATTTCTGCATCAAATTCTGCAAACGTTCCGTGCTTTCGTCAAACCGTGAAAGAAATCCGATTGTTCCGCCCAGCGAAATAGAAATACCCCTTAAGTGTTAAGTCGATATCAGCCCAGTTAAGTCGTTCCGGGCGGCTCGACTTTCTCAACGCGGCCTATGTTGTTAGAATTGCAGTTTCCGGTGCAGGAGGCGACGCTGTATTCGCATTGAGCGTCGCTGCGTCTCAAGGCCGGACCGTCCGAGAGCTAAGGACGACGTTAAGCCCCCCCTCTCGTCCCCCGGACATCCCTAAGATCCCCACACATGCATCTCCGTGCTCGCCTCCGTGATCCCTCCTTTGACTCTTTTCTCTGTCATCCCCTCTATCCTTCCCTTTCTGCCTCCTTGCGTGCGTTCTACTCGTCCATCGTTCTTTCTTTCTCACGCGGATCCTCCTTGTCCGCCTCTAACGTTCGGTGTAGCCACACCGCTTCGAAACGAAACTGCTCCACTGCGCTCCGCTCTCCTCCTCCCGTGCATTATAAAACTGGACGCTGCGTTTCCTGCCGCGGGAAACGATTTACCTGGTTCTACTATCCTCCAAGTGGGAGGGGAGAGGAGAAAGGAATACGCCGGAGAGGCGTATTTACGTACAGGGGACCTGTTTTGGTACCCTGCAACCCTGTTGCGAAATTCTTTGCGATATGTACGACCGCTTCTTTCTATTTATGATTGGTTATTGTTGCGCTGGCGGGGCAAGGTTAGGGTAGGAGTCTTTGGAGGATTGTTTCTTGGTTAACCCTCTGTAACCTGCGCGACCAGATTTTTTTATTCGGTTATCGGTGCACTCTCATTTCATTGGTACAGTTTGGGACTGATACTCGATGAATTATCGCTGGCAATTATTGGTTGGGATATTTTAGGTTAAGCTGGTACGTACAGTGTCTTGGATTTTTTATTTTTAGCGAGAATATATTTTTTTGTACAGTGCCAAGTTAAGGCCCAACTGAAACCACGGTTCTTATAGACTGTTATGGTATAATATGAATATTTTAAGACTCGAGACTTTTCTTTTATCCCTGGAGAGGTTAACCTAAAATCTGGTAATTAATAATTGCAACAGATGTACGTACTCTACCAAGGTTTTAACTTGACCTTGTAAGGAAAGATGTATCGTCAATAAAAATCATTAGTCAGGGGTGTAAAGGTAGTTCTTAATTTTTTGAGACCCTGCAACTAATATTAGATCACTTTTTCCCAACTTAAAAGAGGTTAGAGTGAAAGTCTAATGGAGTATAATCTTTTCTGTGAAAAGGAAACAAAATTTTGATTACAGAGGGCTAACGCGTGGGTAACTTTCGTTGTAAAAGTGACAATGATCCATTTTCCCCGAGGATTCCTCTCTCCAGCGTTCGTTGAACACGCGACACTGTCGATTTTATCGAAAGTAACTGTACAGAGCGGCGTAGAGCGCAAAAGAAGCAGGAAATTAATTCACAATGGTAGAAGCCCTTCAGCCAGGCCGGTGCAGTGTGATGAACGACGCTCGAGATTCTGAAGTAGTTTCTTTCATACTAAAGACTTCCGTTCTATGCGCGGAATGCGAGTATAGTAACCCAGTGACATGTAAGGAATCCTAACGAAGTGATGCCCTTACTTCCTACACGAGGATGACTCAGTCGAGCCGCGAGAAATAATAGTTGTAAGAACTGAAATAGGGTTTCCCAATTTTCCTTTCATTCTACTTTCAATGAAACAATTGGAGGGAAAAAAAATTTTTTTTTTAATCTACCGAAAGTGTAAAAATAAAAAAAAATTACAAAATATTGTTATCTATCCGTTAACAAAGCACGGAGTTAATTTTCATCCTCCCATATCGTTTACGTTTCATTTTTTTCGCCAAAGTAGTTAAGGGTTAAACTTGGACCAAGAATTGGGATACAGACCTTGGGAAAAAATTTTTTCAAAACCAAAGTACCGGGTATTTTAATCAAAAATTTTTCCAACGTGTTCACGCACGATTGAAGAGCACTCCTGAATTTTTCTATCGAAAAATAATCGATACTCGATAAGCTGTTCGATCACGGAGTTAATGAACGTTTCATTAAATTAAAAATCGAATTTACGCTTCAGTATCATGACCGTGTTACGCAACAGGGCCTCGTAACCGCTTCCTGGAAGAGGCACAGAATTCATTAAGTATAATTGGAGGAGGAACAACCGCGGGCAGATTAACTCTTCCAAGGTCAACTTTCGTTTTTTTTTTTTTCTTCCTCCTTTTTTTTCGCCAAACAGGTGCACGCCAGGCTGCATGTGTCCAAGGTCGCGTAATAGGGCAGGTTAGAACACGGGATTAGGTTAGGCGCCATTTTTGGAGCATCTGTGCCAACGTCGGAACAACATATCCGGCGCACCTTGCACTCATTTTAATCCACGGGTTCGTCACGTTGGATCTTACGGCGCGTTTCACGGTGAAAAGGATTTCATTGCGTTTTAGTCGACACGTGTACCAAAGCCAATCCGAGCTCGGTACGTTCTACTTAAAAGGTTAACTGCCTCGATCACGAGGAATCGAGACTTGGAAACGAGAAAAACCAGCGTCACGTGGCCCGGCCATGCTTTTTTATCGTTTTCCAGGAATCACTAGAATTTTCTCTTAACCCCTTAACGCTGGAGCCATCGAAGCGGTCGCAACGACCGGTTTGCAATTCTTCAGGGTTTTGGGGATTTTTAAAAATGAGAAATTATAGGTCGATGTTTTTTTTTTTATTTTTTGTAGTACGTCAAGGATGGATGTTTATGTACTTTTCAAAATTAGATTTTTTAACGAGAGTGAAGCGCAGCAGGGTTAAAGTTCCTGTTTATTGGAACCAGAGCTCGATATTCTCGAATTATACCGTGAAACGAAGAGTCGCGTAATTCATGGCCGCCGTCCTCTTTCGAGGGCGTTATTTTGGTCGTGCGTGAAAAATCATCGCGAAGGAATGACGATGATCGTGAATCACGTGGAGCCTCGATTCTCGCTGGGTCGCGAGTAACAAATCGATGTTATGGGTGTTTTCAGCGTGGTAATATGTTTTGTGGTGAGCAGGACGTGGGAAGGATTCACGTTTTAAAGAATGGAGACTCGGTTCTATTGACGTGATTTCACATTTTTTTGTGGATGGAATCTTGGAATCCCTGGTGTAGTATACTAGTCTCTGAATCCTGTTTTTTCTCGGTTAAGAATTAATGACATGACTTTGTTTTTTTTTTTTCCTGTGGCTAGAAACTTAATGTTACTAACATGGTATAGTGGTCCCTAAGAAATGATCACATTTCCCTAGGTTAAGAATTTCTGACATGATTTCAATTTTATTTATCACTGGGCAATAAAAATTACTAACATAATATAGTAGTCCCTAAAAAATGATCACATTTCTCTAGGTTAAGAATTACTAACATGATTTCAATTTTATTTGTGACTAGAAAATTAAAATTTCTAATATATTATAGTAATCTCTAAGAAATTATCAAATTTCCCTAGGTTAAGAATTACTGACATGATTTCAATTTTATTTGTGACTGGAAAATTGAAGTTACTAATTTAATATAGTAGTCCCTAAAAAATGATCACATTTCCCTAGGTTAAGAATTTCTGACATGATTTGAATTTTATTTGTGACTAGAAAATTAAAGTTACTAATTTAATATAGTAGTCCCTGAAAAATGATCACATTTCCCTAGGTTAAGAATTTCTGACATGATTTGAATTTTATTTGTGACTGGAAAATTAAAATTACCAACATAGTACAGTAGTCCCTAACTAAGTGACCACATTTTTGAAGGTTAAGAATTGTTGACACAATCCTTTATGTTTTTATGAATGCACAAGAACTCTTATGATAGCTATTGACGTGATTTTATATTTTTCAGAAAAAGAAAATTAAAAATTACTAACAGAGTATAATAATCTCCTACTAAAATGACCACATGTTCCTAAATTAAGAACTATCCACACAATTTTACATTTTTTAACAAACAGAGACTTTTAACCCCCAACATAGTATCCACAGTCTCCAAATAAATAACATCGTTCAATCGTCAAATTTCACCAATTTTAATTAATAAAACCACGCATCCCTAATATGCTACTACGGTTCCTAAACAGGTGATCACTGATACTTGCTCTAAACCCGACTCCAATATTAAAAAATTGAGAAATAGATTTCAACAATTGGTCACTTTGAATATAAACTTAACAATATTTATATTCTGACACACCTGAGGCACAAAAAACATTGAACAATTATTCCCCGTTTGAATCGTTCCGTTACATAACCTCACTTTCATAAACGAACAGAACTTTACGTCCAACCATTCTAAGACTCTTAAGCAAGGGTACAAGTTTTTGCGAACACAATAGAAGAGTTAATTTTACAAGTGACGTCAGGAGTGCGCGTCGAGTGCCGGAACGAATTGAAAACAGAAATAGACGAACAAACTGGCAGACGGCTTGGCGAAGACGCCTGGGCATTTACATAATTTTCCCATTCTTCGAGAGAGAAACGGTAATGCGACGAGAGAGATTGCACTGTTAAGGAAAGAAAGTGAAATTTATGGGGCGCTCGCGAAAAACCTTAAAACCCGCTTCTACGCCTAACGCATTGCCTGATTCCTGGATTTTTATGCAGACCACCTGTTCTCGTCGAAGCGAAACGGTTTTCGTAATCCCTTCATTTAGCTACGAAATTAATACGCCGTATAGAGAGAGAAAAAAAAACAAAAAAGAAAATTACATTCAAAGTGGTGGATAATATATACTTTTAAATATCCGAGCTGATTCTGCGTTGAAAAATGAACAAATAACGCGGAGCAAATTTTTCTGTGCGAAACTCCATTTTCTCGAAAATGGGATCCAAAATTATTACACATTTATGGAAGATTTGAAGCCACAAAAATATACAAAAAACATATAATAAATAAAAATAAAATACTAATTATAATATTTAGTTCCTCTTTTTTTAATCTTCATAAATATATGAATTTGCATAAAAATACGTATCACGCAGAACAGAGTAGATTTTCCCCAGAGAATTCCATGAAAACCAAGGTTTTGATTAAATGTGCTCCCATAGAACTTTGCATTTAATTTTTTCCAAAATGAGAAAACGTCCCACGAAAAAAATATCTCACCAACACTCTGACTTGCTTCATTAACACTAGGTTTACGGGCATCGATTGGACCATTTTGATGGCTACATTAAAACACAATTTTTTTTGTAATATCATTGCTCAGTTTACTTCAAATAAATAGATTTTCATAAGCACAGATTTATTTACTATATTTTTCTATATAGATTTCATTTTGAGTCCACACTTCCCGCACGCATGATTGTTAAACTTGAGCGCGAAATCTGAATTGCGTCAAATTGACGGATTCCGTAAATCTAGCGTTAATAATCACCTCGGTTAATTGAGATCCGATGAAAAATAAGTTGCAGAAAAATAATAATCTCGACATTATTTTTAAACCGTGTTTGACGGATGAAAACCGGAGGATCGGGTCTGCCGGTTCCAAAAAGAGGATTCACTGGCTCGGTATCGGCGTTAAGTAAGATTCCCCTGGCAAGGTGAACCCTTTTACGCAACACGGTCAACCGCAACGGCGTTATTTTTCGCGAGGGATCGCGAACCGGTCGAGCTCTGCGAGCCGCGTTTCGGTTCTTTCCTCGATTTTTCGATCGGCATACCTCGAAACTCGGCTTATTTACAATCGTGGCCCGGATGAAACGGGTAGAAAAGAGACGTTGAAGGATGCTGAGGGACACGAAAGGGCAGAGCGAGCGAGAGCGTGACGAAACGCGAACGAAAAAGACGGAATAAGTCGCGAGAAACGCGGAGAGAGGAGGAAAGTGAGGAGGGAGAGTGAAAGAAGAGCGAAGGGGAAGGGGACAATATGTGCAACTGCAGTCCAAGGCCAAGCGATCGTGACTGGTTTAATGGCATTCGAGTCCCAGCCTCGAGTGCAATTATAATACACTCGGGGAATGTGCATCCACCTTTGGTCCTCTGACATACACGCTCGTGTGTGCACACCTCCTCCCCACCGCCCATTTCTAGCTCTCCCTGCTCCTGCGGCCATCCCTTTGCCCCCTCCCTGTCAACGATATGAGTTTAGGAGCGTGAGTTATTCCAGGCGAAATTGCATGGTTTAGGTTAGGTTCGGTTAACGCTGGCCATGTTATAGGGGTACCTTTTTATGGTTGGGGCAAGCTTAGATTACGCGTTTCGTAGATTTTTTCTTCAGGTTGGATGTTCTCTAGGGAATTCTTGGCGATTGGATTAAGTTTGGATCGTGTGGTTTCTGGAGTAGATTTGAGTTGGATATTTTTTTTTTTAGGGCTTTCTTGGTGTTCAGATTAAGTTTCGACTGATTCGAGTGATTTCTAGGGTAGATTTGAGACTGGTATTTTTTTCTACGGTTTTCTTTGTGTCTGGATTGAATTTGGGTTTGGTATTTTTTTCTAGGACTTTCTTGGTGTTCAGATTTAATTTGGATCAAGTGATTTCTAGGGTAGATTTGTGTCGAGTATTTTTACTAGGGTTTTCTTTGTGTCTGGATTAAATTTGGGTTGGGTATTTTTTCTAGGGTTTTCTTGGCGTTTGGATTAAGTGATTTCTAGGGTAGATTTGAGTTGAGTATTTTTTCTAGGGTTTTCTTTGTGTCTGGATTAAATTTGGGTTGGGTATTTTTTTCTAGGGCTTTCTTGATGTTTAGATTAAACTTGGATTAAGTGGTTTCTAGAATAGATTTTATTTTGGTATTTTTTTCTAGGGTTTTCTTTGTGTTGGGATTAGATTTGAGTCGGATATTTTCTCTGGGGTTTTCTTTTTGTCCGGATTTGATGTAGTGTTATTTACAGTTCTTTTTTTTAGTATTTGCATTCAATTTATGTCAGATATTTTGCAGAATATTTTTTTTGTGTTTGTATCAATTTTTTCCTAAAGTTCTCTTGGTATTTGTGTAAGATTTAGGTTAGATATTTTCTACATATATTTTTTCATACTTGATGCTTCCGTTATATTCCAATAACGCAGAATCTAAATATATTTAACCAGGTTACGAATTATTATCGATATAAATTCAACTTCGTATTATTAATACGAACTGGTAGTGAGTGTACCAACAACGAAACCGATTCGAACAAACGAACCGACACAAAAAAAAAAGAACAGACGAAACGTGGTTCAATTAATATAATGGATCGATTCAATCATCGTCTGTCCTGTAAATTTCCGTGTTTTCCAATAAAGAAGGAGGTAGAGCGGACAGTCCATGATGGAAAAAGCGAGACAGATAAGGAAGGAGATAAGATTAACCCTTTAGGCAACCGGTTTCTTAAAACCGGCGGAATCTTCAGAAAAATTCTATCTGCCGGCAAACAAACGTTATTTTTCCAGAGATAACGCTTCGAGTGTAAGAACACTTCAATCGAAGACTACTATCGTAAAGCTTTAGACACACTTCGAGAAGTAACATAATCCTCGCGATCAATCTCGGACTATATTATTGAAACAATTGCAGGTTATTTTTTATTATATTTAATATCAAATTTTGCTGAAAAAAATTTTAACAAAAAGTGTAAAGTTCAAGTATTAATATATTAATTCATGACTGTAATTTGTTATTCGAGACCAGTGGTCTCGAAAATGATTAATGGACGGGAAAAAAAAATTCATCAATCTTAAGACACATTATTAGCATTTCACACTCCACTGTGCAGAGCTAACAGGGAATGTGACTAGTTAGCAAGCTTAAGTCCTTCTCGTGTTCTGTTGTTGACTCTTCCATCAAATCATTGCGTAATGTGATCACTGTAGCAGTGTCGTGAAAACCCTTTAACATTGCTGAACGAAAACTCAAGAATGTATGAAAGTCTTTATCTTCGATCCGAGAAGCTTAATTCAAAAGTCTACGAAACGACTACAAAAATTCTTTAAAGAGACTAGAATAAATGACGGAAGAATTCTTCAAAATAAAAATAAAATATGTAGCAAAGAATTGCTAAAAATAATTAAAAAAGAATTACAAAGAATTCGTATAAATAATTAAAAAAAGAATTACCAAAGAATTGCTAAAAATAATTAAAAAAGAATTACCAAAGAATTCGTTTAAATAATTAAAAGAAGAATTACCAAAGAATTCGTTTAAATAATTAAAAAAAGAATTACCAAAGAATTCGTATAAATAATTAAGAAAAGAATTACCAAAGAATTGCTAAAAATAATTAAAAAAGAATTACCAAAGGATTCCTAAAAATAATTAAAAAAAGAATTCCTAAAAATAACTAAAAAAGAATTACCAAAGAATCTCCAAAAATAAGAAATATATCAAAGAAATCCTAAAAGTAGAAAAAAAAAATATCAACGAATTTCTAAAAATAGAATTCTTAAAAATTAAAAAAACCTTACCAAAGAATTCCAAAAAAATACGGAAACAAAAATTTCCCAATAAGTTCCCGAAGACGACGATAATTTGACCAAAAAATTATCAAATTCTCCGAGTCTTGACACTGACTCAATTATTAAATAAACAAGGGAAATAAATTCATGAAACAACGATTAAAACAAAGAAATAGAGCACGAAAAAAAATACAAATATTTGAAAGATGATGGCTTATCACGAGGCCAAGAATCCGGAGGCACAGTAAGCGGTCGAAATTCGCCAAAAGGAACCTGTTTCCGTGTGTGGATGTGTACGTCTGTATACGTGTGTCGAACAGCGGCAGGCTGCTTAGAATTCTACGCCTCGGCGATACGTTATTCCGGTTTCTCTTTTGCCAAACTGCACGCGAACTGGCGGCGTTTCTGCGAGGCCTCCCCATTGGCGGGAACATGGCGCAATCAGCGAGCCACGATCTGCGCGGCGCGTTCATTTTATTTCACGGATTAAAAAGGATTTAAATGTATCATTTGCATTGCAAAGAGTTCCGTTGTCGCCAGACGGGCTAGTTACCGCGTTCTTGTATTTTGCTTGATCAATGACGCCAGATTCTTTGATAAACTAGTTTCCGATTTTACTGTCGTCGAACTTTTCGCATCACCGGGTAGAGTTTTGTTCTTTCGGTGTATTTTCTGTTTTAAGTGGGAGGTTTGCTTTCATAGATTTCGATAAGTGTTGAAAAATTTAGAAAGTGATAGGAGAACTTAAAAACTCACTAGAGTAATTCTATGGTACGAATGACACTAGTTTGGGTATACAAATCTAGAGATATTTAATTAAGGAATCTATTTTTGAGGGAATGAGTTTATATTTACCAGAAATGTCACAACAATCCCTGTCCTAAGGATTTAAAAAATAGAATTGGAATTAGATTTGAAAAATATTCTTAACGTGGTTCAACAAGTGTTAAAAAAATTCCCGAAAGTATCATGAAAACCCTATAAACTGTCTAAAAGGTATCATGAAAACCCTATAAACTTTCTAAAAAGTATCATGAAAACCCTATAAACTTTCTAAAAAGTATCACGAAAACCCTATAAGTTTCTAAAAAGAGTCATAAAAATCCTACAAACGTACATACACCGATCATCTCCAGAAATCACTAGAGATTTAAGAACCTCCCCAGTGTAATTCTACCATATCACCAATAATACCCTAGCTATACGAATTTAGGGATATCCAGTTACAGTAACAATTTTTAACCTAGCGATACTAAAATTTTAATTATACAAATTAACCTACAAACTCCCCCGTGAAACTCTTCCATAATAACCAAACAAAACAAAACAAAAAAAAAAAGAAAAACACCAATAAAAGATTCGATCACGATCTACCAGTCCACCCAAGAAACCATTTCAGTATCCCGAGACAAGCCCCACGGGGATATTAAAAGAAAGTGCGTGCAACAGTTCCCCGAGGTACGTATGAATTAATTGGCGAAGAAGATGGCTCGTTGCAGGGTCGTGTTTCATGGCCACGCCACGCGGAGAGTGTCCGCGCGTTCGCAGCGACGCTCGGCGTCGATCTGCGTGCGTGTAAACGCCGCACTGCGTTCCGAACCCGCGGTAGGACGTAGAATATCCCGCTGGTATTGATCAAGGAGTGGTAGCGGGTGTTCTTGAACCCTGCTGCTCTTGCTCCCACTTTACGATGCGAGGCAAAGCACCAGGCTCGACCATTACCTGTACAGTGTGCACCATAGCGCCACGTATATACGTGAACATCGTCGTTTAACCGAATGGGGAAGACGACTCTCGACGGAATGAAACGTGTTTCGTGACAACGTGCCACTTTGTCTTCCAGGAATAGAGTTATTGGATGACTTGGCTCGCGCAGCTAACATGGAATTAGCGAGATTGGTTTCCTAGGGAATTTTTTTTTGTCGGTACGCCTGTCCGACTGTTCCCTGGCAGAAGAAAAGTAAAGACGTTTCTAGTTACTTTAAAAGATACGGTCAGGGTGTCGCGAAGAATACGAATGGGTTTCTGTTACCAATCGGCTGTCGTTGAAATGTCCCTAGATTTAATTAAAAGCATCGACCCGGTACGGTTCTCGTGCCCTGCGTCGATCGAACGGATAACCCGTTCCGTGCAACGATATTTATCTGTTCTACGAGGAGCGTTTATAGGTGGGCATGCTAAAAGCATTTACGAGCGATCATTTGTGACCTTGCTGAGACATTGCACCGGCATAAACAGAGGCTGCGCGTGCAACCGTGGGCGTGTTTTATAAATCTGCTCTATTGGTACGCCTTAAAGCGGCCCGGGCTCTCGTTAAATCAACGTAACATGACGCGATGGTAACTAACGAGCGCAAACAATCGACGTTTGCGATTAAAAATACCGAACCCAGCTGGGCTCGTGTTATGGGGATTTTTTTTGTTTTTTTTCAACAATTGTTCCTATCAACGACGTCCATTTGTTTCATTTTTGTTTTTATACATACGTGTTAATCACTTTATACAGGATGCTACAGAATTGCCCCACGCCTCCGTGAAGTCTTGGATTCCGCCATATTGGAATGCCTCGAAAATAAAACACACACTCCCAATTATTCCATTACCCGGGATCACTCGAAGATTATAGCACACGAGCTATTTGCACCGTCGATCAAGCTCCATCCTGTCCGAGATTAACAATAGAAATTCAATCCCCTAGAATAATCGCTGATTTTGTAATAACACCCTAGGATGGTGAAAAACAAAGAACCGGACGCCGATAATCAGGGCCTGCTCGCGAGTTAAAAGTCCCGGATGGATCGGCCATCCGTTAACGCGCAAAGTGTAGTCTCCGATAATTTCGAGCCGAAAGCGTACGCGGCCATGGTTTTTCTCTCGCGACAACGTAACAATTTCACTCGATAATCGGCGAGGGTTAGGCCAACGTACCGGTTGATTAAAGGTTAAGTTGGTGAACCTGGGATGCGGGTACTCGGCTGGGCACGTGATTTTTTTTTTTTCTTCTTCTTCTTTCCATTACAATGTTTCGCCGGACGAGCTACCATTGAATTATCGAGCCGTCCGATCTTTTGCCGTTTAAGCGGGACCTTTAAATATTTCGCTGCTATCATCGACGTGCCATTCTCAACGGGCATCGTCGACGCCGTCGTCGCCGCTTTCTGTCAGGGTATAACGTCCTCGTGCTAAAAACGACGCAATGTCACCGCGCGCGAAAATACGCGCCAGGTGATGCACACCATTCGCGGAAATCGGTCGCACTAAAAATACCTACGAACCGAAAGTCAAGTATACGCAGCGGAACGAATTATCGTCCTCTTGTTTACAGCTTTTCCCGAGCAGCTAGGGAATTTTTTTGATCCGGAGGAATTAAATTATAGGGACCCTATGGGTCTTAGAGGGTTATAGGGACCCTACAGGTCTTAAAGGATTCTAGGGACCCTGTAGATACTAGAGGGTTCTAGGGATCTTAAGGTTCTAGAGGATTTTATTTGAGTCTCTGGGTTCCAATGGATTATAGACTCTGGGGATATTTTTCACAGATTCTAGAGAATTATCGAAGATTTCAGAGATTCTAGGCTGCAATTGAAACTAGGAAATTTTATAAATTCTAGGAAATTCAGGCCCTAGGCAATCTTATCGATTCTAGAGATTGTAGATCTAGGAAAATTTTTCAGGTTCCACGAAATTCTGGGAGCAGGGGAATTCTCTAATAACTAGGCAAGGAATAGGTAATTTTTAAATAATTGATTGATATTTTCCTCGTTGATGTTACCCAATAATTATTTATCTACTTAATTGTGAGTTTCACGAGAACGAGAGTGTTGCGTAAAAGAGAAGGAAAGGCGGCCGAGTGCATCCGAACAGAGCGCAGCTCGGAAATTATTGTTTGCTTAAGCGAACGAGCAAAATAACTATTTCTAATCTCTGTTGACTCTCCTCTTGAGCCCCGAGGCGACATTTGCCGTGATAAGGCTCGTGTTTCCGATTGTTCCGATGCGGCTGCCGCGTGAAAGAGGTGAGACCGAACGGAAAGAAGGAAAAAAAAAAAAAATACTCTAGAACACGAAACAGCAAAAATCCCCAGAGGCTATCTAGGAAACATTCCCAAGGACGGAGTAAACAAATCCTCTGGATCGAACATGAGACAAGAAGCAAAGCTGGCTCGACTCTCGATGAGACCTAATTACCAGGAAAACGTGGAACGAGGAAACGAATGAAAGAAACCCGTCACGAAGGAAATAAGAGGGAAAGTCGGCAAGAAAACAGCCACATAGTTGTAGTCATCATTCTACCGCAGGATGGAAGAACCGGAGAACCTTGAGGAAGGCCACAGGAAATTGCTCGAGAGCAATAAAGACCCAACTATAAAACACCGCTGTAAAAAGGCGAATCGATCCGAGAACGGCAAACATTGGTAGCAAAAACAACCACCAAAAAAAAGTTCCATGGTTTGGGGGAAAAATGCAATTGGAAAAAAAACTAGAGAATGGTATTAACGCAGGTATTAACGCGAAGACGAGTAACGAGGAATATCAATGGCGATAGAAGGAAGGGGGAGGTAGATAAGAAGAAAATGAGACGAAGACAGCCGGAGTAGGAGGCCCGTTTTATCTCACCGACCGAGTTTACTAGCTGAGGATAATGTCGGAAGGAATTGCACTAGGAATGCCGGCAGTCGATGAGAATTGTCACTAGGAATTGTCACTGTACTGTTCGTTCGATGCAATCAATTTTCTGTTCGTGTTAGACGCTGTTGTGTCAGGTTGTTTTTTTTTGTTGCAACTGTTCTAGGGATTTTTTTAGGTTAGGGTGGATCAGGCGAGATTATGAAACTTTTAATGAAACTCCTTTGGTTGCGGATTTTTAATTTTGTTTCGTAAAAGATCGATAAACGTTGAGAGTATTTATAGAGTTACTTCAGGGATTTTTATTTTTTTAATGGTAGGATAAATTGGGTCTGGAATTGCAGTGGAGAGTATCTGTAACCACTGTACAAGTTGATAACTTCATCCTCGAGAGATGAGCGTGTTTTCAACCGTTCTCATAAATATGTAAATATCATTACCAGTTATAAATATGTAACGAAGCAAAATCTGTTAAAGGTCTATTCAAGGCTCGTTAATTGGGACACCTGTTTCGATCGCTATCGTCCTTACTTCTCACCATTATACCCTTCCAGTATGCTTAGTGAATATTAAACTACTAGAAATTACTAGAAAAAATTTGAAAACCAGATTCCATCTAATTCTAATCGCTGATCGATAAAAAAAATTTTCTAGTCTTTTTCACATTCCTCTTAACTTTTCCCGAACGTTCCTAAACTTTCAAATTACTCAAAATTATTGCTTTCAAATGTTCCCAAAATAAAAACCTACCTTGCGCATGATCTTAACCACTGTTCCATAAAAAAATAGCTTTAATCTCTCTTTTTAATTTTCCCAAATTCCTCCTAACCTCTTCTGAATATTCCTAGATCTTTTGATCACTAAAAATTGGTATTCTTATATATCCCCAACTTTCCTAGTAAGAAGTATAAAAATCTAACCCGCATTCGATGTAAACTACTAACCTAACCCGAACCTAACCTTAACCCAAACATTCTCCATTTCTTAATTTTCCTAAAATTTCTAAATCACCCTAAATTTTCCTTAAATTTTCACCAATATATATATCCCTGGATTGGTACAGACAATTCCAGCACCCTATATATAAACACACCGGACAAATCGACGAACGACAACGAGCAGTCTCGCGGGCCAATCGAACGAAAGGGTCCGCGAGTCCTCCGGTCCTTTTCCAGAAGGTTAAATCCATTACAGCCGAGACACAATTTGCTTCTTCTGCGACGCTGGTGGAATTAAGAGGAGGAACGGAACCCGAGGAGAACGAGACTGGTACCTCGAGAAATAGACCGCGTTCCTTTACGAGCGTTGCAAACGATCCGCTTCGAGTCAATCTAGGAGAGCAAGGACGCCGACTATGCTATCGATGCCATACGCTCTGCATCGAGTCATCGCCACTTTCGATCGCGTGCTGACAGACACGCTCAAACTGCTACGCTGGCTGGCTTCGAAAATGATCGTTCTGGCGAACGATGACACCTGGGTTAAGAGATTTCAAACTAGGGTTTCTTTTTTACAAGGTCATAGGAAGTTGAAGTTCCTAAACTGTCGGGTTAAAAATAGTAATGACAATGTTTTCGTTGCATAGAGAATTAATAAAATAGTAACATGGAACATTTTTCGAGGCTAGGAATTTTTTAAAAGATGGTTCTAGGGAATTGATACATTTTAAGGTTAAGAATGGTATTGGCAATAATATTTCTAAATCATTACTTTCCTTTTCTCTTGGTTTTTTTATTTTTTTTAAATAATAATTCCACTAAAATATGAACTTTGTGAACTTCAACACTCGACAGAGCTCTTCATGAAAATATATAATATTTGGCTATGAAATTTTGGTAAAACGATTCAATAAAAATTCTCTCCTACTCTATTCCAAAATAAAATAAAATTTAAATGACTTTCCCCTGACACCTAACCTCTAAGACCCCAAAGATTGAAACAAACATCCTCTATCCTTTCTTCTTTTGTTAAATATCAGGTTATATCCGAAATATAACTCAGACCACCATTAGCCTATCTAAAACCCCTGAACAAGATACATTTTTCATCAATACTCCGGCAAACTAGTATTTTTCAAAAGCGTCACCATGACTATGCCAATATATCACCAGCATCTAGCAGCGTGCAGGTTCCCATGGTTCCCCTTTGGAACATCAAACGACGGAGAATGATGGAAGCCTGGATGTCTGCGCGGCGGTGTACGCACGAGGATTTCCCCCTTTCGGTGTGGCCACGTGGCGTCGTGCTGGTATTTGGGGATGGTTCGAGTCGCTCGACAGGGTAGGCACACCCGTTTCTATGACAACAGACGCGCAAAAACCCCATTGATACGAGGAGATGTACGGGTAGGAACGAGCGAGTTTCCTTCCACCGCTTACGCACATACGTTGCCCAGAAAAATGCTCTCTAGCCGGCCGGATGAAACGCTCAACGTTCCCGGTACACGCGTCGGGACGCTCAGACAGGGGAAACTCGTGTCTCTGATCGTTCTGCACCTAGATGGACTTGGGTGATTTAGGAGATTCGGTTGATGGAGGATTCTGGGCTGGGATGTTTGGTTGGAGGCTAGTTTTTTAATCAATGCGAGGCTAGCTGTAGAGATTGAAGTAATTGTTATTGAAATATTATATAAAATTGTCAATAAGTTTTAATATAATAGTTATCATGGGTATATGACAGCAGAATGTAAAAAAGTATCTAATAAAAGTCCCTAGTTGATTAAAAAAAACCATTCTAAATTGTTATACAAACCTAGTAAATACTATCCTAAATAAAGGAACTTGATTGATAGAAAAAAACCTTCATCCAGAAGTATTATTCCCCTAGAAACCTAGAAAATTTAAATTACTATTTTAAATAAATAACCACACGAAGACAAGAAAAAAAAAATTGCAAAATATTAAGGATCTACAACTATTTCTTTTCCAATCCCAGCGAACAATATTCAACAGCTCATCCAGAAGCATGCAAAGCTCACTAGATTCTCATCGATTAGCCAACAAATCCTCGCAACATCGTTCGAATCAGAGGCTCGAGCAATAGTCGAGAGGATTATTTGCATCGGCACTCTAGCCCCGGGGCGGCAAACAGTGAAACGACGCAATAGGGTAGTTCCAGAAGCCGGAGTGTGCTGGTAACGAGGTAGGAAGAGTACCGAAACCATTTAACAGCAGGGCGAATCGAAAAATTGCGTCGTTCCCTGGAACGGATGGGATGATGCAAATCTTTTGGTATGGTGGGGATACACGATAATTACGAAGGATGACGAACACGCTCGGTTCGGAGAAACGTGGACGAAACTTGGTGCGGAGGACGACAAACCCTGAGTCAACTGGGCCAAACCCTAAAAGCTAGTCGTTTGTTCCCTCAACTATATTTACTCATCCTTTCACCCCATTAGATTAGGTCAGGTTATAGTTATTCGTCATCAGTTTCTTTCATGTGCCACTCATATGGTGTGAAAAGGTAGATTTACCATAAAACAGAAAATAAAAAAAGTTCGCACTTCAAGAACAGCTTAAAAATAGAAAATTTTTTAACAAACGGTAAACCTGATCGGATCGAAATTGATCCAAGGGCCATGGCAAGGTTAGCCATGACACCGGGCTATCGGGTTTCGGCGTGCATTACGCCGCGCCAATTGCCACGGACGATAAACACATCAACGCACGGCTGGATCTTTAAATTGGCGGCCGGAATGCCGTGGCCCGCATCAAAAACGTTAATTGGGTGAAGTGCACTCGACCGACCGCTGTGTAAAGTGTTTTTAATGCTCGAAAATTGAATTGAGTGAAAGGTACTCGGGACAGACGCTTTGAGTAGCCTTCGCGCGTTTATTTAGACTGTTTTCGGATTTTCCGAGTCTGCCGTTAATTCGTGAGCTTTGGAACATGGTACGAGTTAATTCACGTTTTACCTTGAATCGGATGTTCCTAGATATCAAGGAGTGTAGGCGTGTCTATCAGACATAAACCGAACCTAACCTGAACCTAGATTTCCAGGATTACAGGCATGTTTATCAGACATAAACCGAACCTAACCTGAACTTAGATATCCAGGATTATAGGGATGTTTATCAGACATAATCCGAACCTAACCTGAACCTAGATTTCCAGGATTATAGGGATGTTTATCAGACATAATCCGAACCTAACTGGAACCTAGACTTTGAGGAGTATAGGCATGTCTATCAGACTCTAATAAGGTGACAGACAAGTGCTAATCTGGCTTATAGACTAAACAATCACCCCCAATTATTAACCCTCAGCTTCTCCAACTTATAACAATAATCATAATTACCATAGCGTCAGAATACCGCCATTTCCAACTCCGAATATTCACCCGATCCGCCTATACTCTATTCAAACTGTCCCGAAGGACCGGAGGACCATAAATCCTCCAAAAAGAAGAGTTTCAGCGAAACCTTTTCATATCAGACTCTTTGAAATCATTCTAGCAGACACGATTGACGGAAAACCAATAAAATTCCAGGCCAAGTACCGTAAGGAGCAGATCGGCAGGTGTAGGCGTAGCAAAGCGGGGAGAAAAAGGGGATGGAAGTCCTGAAGGGGGAAGGAGGACGGGGTTGTTAGCCGGAGGTTCGAACGTCGTCGTCGCCCACGCGTCGGACCTCCCGCGAGGTTCTCAACCTTGTTTACATAAATCATCAGAAACGGTCTGGTTCCTACACAGACGCGGCTCGCTCGTCCTTCGGCCGATCCAACGACCCCGCCTCGAATAAACCCGACCGCGAGAATAAAAGCGTGCCGACGAGAAGAAGGACGCGTACGAAGTTGGCCTGCGATGAAGTTCAACGAGACTAACGGGGCAACGTTGCCGATAAATGGCGAAGACAGAGGTGCCACGTGGTGCATCCGGTGTGATAATTCCATGGAAACTTGTTGGGTCACCTAGGGTTAAGTGCAGGAAGTTGGTAACTTGATTGGCTCCTTCGTTCGTGGGAGATCTAGAGGTCTAGGTCTAGGGATCTAGGTTAGAAAATCTAGGTTAGTGGACCTGGTACTGGTGATCCAGGTTTCGAGTTCTAAGCGATTTCAAGTTACAGCTCTAGAGAATATTTGGAGCCTAGATTATTGCAAGCTTATAGGATGAGGTCTTGCAAGTTGGTACTTTTCTAGTTCCTTTGCTTTTGATTGGAAAATATTTCATTGCGAGAGTGTCATGGTCTAACGTTAAAAAATGAGGAGGTTGATCCTAATACCTTATTCTAATTTCAGATTTGTATTTTTCCTATATCCGTTAAAAACATAAATAACGATTTGCACAGTAAGAACAAAATCTTGCCTTTCTTGGAATATATATTCTTCCGTACATTCCTTCAGTAGAAATAAGCAAACTTTACCCGACAGTAGTTCTAGTACTAACTTCAATATATCTAGAAACAAAACCCTAACCTGAGATCAAAAAGAAGCTATATAATACTAGCTGAAAGTCCCCAAAATAAGTGCTGCGAGCAACCCACTGCTAACAAATCAAACCAAGCATGCAAAACAGTGTCATCAGTCGATATCACCACGATCAAGGGTTCCATTGGTCGGATAAAATATCGCTCGCGATGCGAAGTGTCTCAACTATGCGGTGACGGCGAGCGGGACGTGTCGCGACGCAAAAAGCGACGAGGGAAAGGACGCGGGGCGTGACGAAGGGGCGTCTGAAAAGAGAATGAGAAACGAGGCGACCGGAGCTGGACGATAAAGAGCGACTAGAGCCGCGCTATCGCTCTGGAACGCTTTCGCAAACAGTACGAAGACGCTTCGGAGCAAGCGGGACACAAATAACACGGATTTCTCGTGAGAAAGGCTGCCTTCATGGTCCGCCCTAAAAATACGCGTCAACGCTCGCCGAAGCGTTATTTTTGCGAATATCCTGCAGCGAAACAGCCTCAATCCGAGTCTCACAGAGTCAACAAATAGTCCACTGATTGATGGTACAACTCCGATCGGTACAACGTTCCTAGAGAAATTTTTGCAGTGCCAGAGCAAATTAATTTATTACGAATTAATAGCTCTCTTAAAATATCGAGCTGCCACCATATTGTGCATTTTATTAAAATTTAATACGAAGCTTGTTTTATTCCATTTTATTGGTCGAATTAAAAGTTTCAGGAAAATGAAATGAAACAATGAATAGACCATTAATTTATTTACCGCGTTACAAGGAGCCAATTTAGCTGATATGAAGTACTATTCCCCTTGACTTACACTACAAATTCATATCCTTTAAGCTATAAAATATTTTAGCCTATTTTACCTAAGAAGCATGAGAAACATTTAAAAGCATGGTATCAATATAAAACTAACCTCCAGATAAGAGACCCCGGACTTAGAACAGTGGTACATATCAGCTTATAAGATTACCTATCCCAATCATCGATCCTCAAGATAATTCTCAAACACCTTTCCCCAACGTCCCATCTCTAACAACGTGCACCAGAACCCTACCAATCACCCGAATAAACCTCCCAATACCCAGAATCCTCCTCGTACGCGAACCCAGCTGCCTCATCCCACCCATGGTTGCCTACTGTCTAAACCAGAGAAAAGGTCTGAGGAAAAATCGGACGGTGCGATGGTGGGGCAGTTGTGGGCGATAAGGAAGAGCCAAAACTCTATGCCAGGGACCCGGGGAATCGGCGTGAGGAGTGCAGAGGGCGCAGCGGGAGGTAGGAGGACGAGAGGGCGCGGTCTTGCACGGAGGACAGCGGAGGGAAATCGTGGAACGCGAGAAGGAAGGGGCGTCTGCGTCTGCGACCTTGGTTGGGGTCGCTCCAAGGTCGCCGGAATGCCTCCTACCCCGTTCCTCGCCGCTCTGGCTGTCGGAGACGAGGCTTGCTTCTCTTCCCTCGTCACCCGATCGCCGGGCCTCCGCTTGAAACGGGACCGCAACTGCGTACGCACCGCACGCGGCACCGCCTCGCTCTCTTTCTCGCTCTATCGGTCTCCGTCTCTCTGGGAGACTGTGTGTGTGTGGTGTCGCGAGATCAATGCCAGGGTCAATGTCACGGCTGCCACGGAGCTACCGTGTGCTGGGTCGCCGGGTTTCGGCCAAGCCCAGTCAACCCATCCCCCAACCGCGACAGTCAATGAAGCCTGATGATCACGATGACCTGGACAACTTTCGGTGTACGCCTACAAGTGCCGCTGGTGGCCTTCGGTCCGTTCTTGATTCGGTTTTCTTCAATTTTTGATTCGTTCGTAAGGAGCTTTCCTATGTTCCCTTTTAGGTGGTTTTAATTTTACAAGTGGATTAGGTACATTTTTTTCTTTTCCTGATTTTGATTCATTCTTGGTAGGTTTACGGAGGGTTCACCTAATTTTGGGTTAGGTGGTTCAGATTCAGTAGTGAT